>JAIUZE010005253.1:0-54231 GCA_022085475.1 Heliosperma pusillum
AATAAGCATTCACGGAAGTTCTTTAGTATCCTGGCTATATGGGCACTAACACATAACACCTACGCCAACTTGGTAAATGCTGAACATCCTGGTTATGAACAATGTGAATTCCGTCTGCATATCTTTGTGCGTGTAAGTATGGATGAGCTACTTTTCTGAAAATTTATAATAAAGTTTCCGAACCAAATAATGTGTGGCCGTGTTAGATAGACCTAGACCGTAGATGATGCTATGTCGTTAAGCCTACTCATGAAACTTTGTCAAGGCACATGCTTGTTAGCGATCGGTCTTTTATAAGCCTAGTTTCTACACACGTAGGAATAATAGGTACCAGTAGTTAACTACCGTATTGATCTCAAACAGTTGTAGCAGTAGTCAACTAGCCATGAGCTGTATCTTGCAATTCAAACTGGGCAAAACAGTTCTTAAGAGTCAGAGCAACATAACTTTCCAGAATCTACTAGAGGTTTCAGCACTTGGAGTCAAGTGTTATAAGGAAGGAGACAGTGACAAAGTGCAGCACGTAGTCTTGCTTCTTTACGCAGTCACAAAATGTAACATGTGACAGACGACATCTCTAGACTACCTCTCTCCCAAATTTATTGTCACAATTTTGATTTCAGCGTCAACCAATGTCAAATGTTTGTACATTTTCTGTAAATATATAATTATATGGTATAGAAATATTTTCTAGGTTTTTTGAAGGATTCATTTGATGTGTCTCTTTGATGCTTAAAATGAAGTTGGGAAGGTGGGTATTATAATAGGAAAATAAAAGGTAAGGCCTATGGTCGCAAATAAGTACTCCGTATAACATTAGTGAGATAGAGTTCTTCGTGTTAGTAGGAAACTAGGAATCTTTCACAATTCTTTCTGCAAATAGACAATAGAGCCTCTAGGTTAGGAAAAGTCTCTACTTCAATCACATGATTGTCAATACTGTGGTGGAGAGGACCAGGCCTATGGTCGCAAATTGTATAATGTTGCTATTTTGCACACCTATTGTCGTCACAAATCCTATAATGTGCCTATTTTACACCTTGATTTACCAGAGTATTGTAGTAGTCAGATCCCTGCTATTTGGAAGTTTATGAAATGTTGAGGCCATTTAATCAGTGGGAGTTTACTCACCTTATTTTCATAACCACGACTCCACGAGTGTTATTTCACTTATTTGTATGCTTGTTAAGAGTAATGTTACTGGTCAATTAATGCCGATTTTCCTTTCCCTGCTCTTGCATTCAGCATTACCATACCTTACTGTAAACCAACAGTGGTTATATGGATGAAGGGAGAAATTGTGGTATTGTTCGTCCAGACCTTTAGCGTACAGTAAATCTCCACTTTGCAGATTTCGCTGAACGGAACTTCTGTTTTTTTGTCTTCCTCAAGTTATCCATCTAACATCCCCTGCTGGTCAGGGGTTGAGTTTTTAATTTAAATCAAACGTTGATGTTAGTATACTGTTGCTCCACTACTATGAGCTATGATAACTAGTAAAATTGAGGGAACGCGGGAGACATAATTGTTTATGTATGAAGATGTCCATCAAACATAATTCAGATAAGACAGCTGCTCATGCATGATATTCTTTTCAATTTGAACCATTATTTACTGTGTCCTTTTGTTTCCAAATGAATCGTTCTAAGTTTACTTTGATTCCAAATTGGTAGTATACTAGTATCCCGTTTTTTGTACAATAAACATTGTACTTCGCATCAAACATCGACAATTATGTGTCTGCTATCAAGTAAAGGACTTACAAATTTAGGCGATAGTTAACCAATATTTGATCAATACAACAAATATTTAGCTGATATGGATAATTATGCGTTGTACCTTGAATTGATACCACTATTAGTTCTCCGCCTTGCGTTTTCATGTATGTGCTCTGCATGCTCTACTTGTGTAGTTGTGTTGTTTGAGGGTATGTTATGCGTTAACAATATTGTGAAAAATTTATGAAGTCATACAATTTTCCAAAGAATTACATTAGGTCATATGTTTAATCCCATCCCCGGTCTTGTTTAAGGGGGTCATATTTCCACGAAAAATATAACATGCCACGACTTTTGCAAGGCAAATCTGTCAAATCAAACAATCCCCACTACCCTATGTTATTCGTGGCATTAGGCAAACGTGTCGTGGCATTATCAATGGCCTTGTTTAAAATCATCATCCAATCGGTGCTAATTTTGAAGGGAAGTCATTTTACCATTGAACGTTTTCCCATTTTATTATTCCTTCACAGGGGGGATAATTCCACGTTGAAGAATTCGATAGTGTAATTGTTTGAGGCGCAGCTGAAGTTTAGCTTGTACTCCTAGATACCATTGAAGTAGATCCTAATACTTTAAAAAATGTAGCAAAACTAAACCATACTAACTATAGTAATCATTTCACGGTGCATATTCAATAGATGTATCCCTCATTAGTCATGACTAAATAATACTTTCTGAAGCTTGCATTTTAAGTATTACCCTTTCCATGCAAAGGTTCATTTTTAAGTAATTGATTTGTCGTTTCTGTAGGAAACATGTTTTACCATGACGCATGGATCAATCTACTGTAATGTAGAGTAATTATCTTCTCATTAGGAGAAAAAGGATTATACATCGGAGGTACTACCTCAGAGTATTATGATTTTGAGTTTTTGTGTATTTTTTTCGAGCATTTTAAAGTTTATAAATTAAATTTTATATCTTATATATGATGTTTTTTTTAGTGTTATTGTAATTTTTTTGAGCTTAATTTTTAAATTAATAAACTCTAAAAACTTTATAGTAAAACTATACTATACTCAAAAACTTTATTATAAAGCTCAAAAACTATATTTTATGTGGTAGTAGCTCAGAGGTACAATCCACTTACTGTCTCATTAGCTATATGATACTTATCCACCATACTTTTCTAGTGTCTAGAGTAACTCATGATTCTTTCATCTTCCTTATTTTAATCTCGGCGGCCTACTTGTCAACTGTTGAGTAGCTAGCTCTTCCTGTTAATGATAGGACAAAACAACACCTTGCTAATCTAAATAAAGCTAAAAAAGGCCGAAATTTTCGGAAACTTGATACACTGCCACTAAATAAAATTAATCTGTAATCATTTTACTTGCCACTGTCTGTCATAGTTTAAGCACCATTTTGAAGAATATGATTTGTTTAATTAAGTATGCTGATACACTTAATATGATTATGATGTTGCATTTCTGCCTGCAGTTCTCAGTACGAACCCAAAACGTCCAGCATTAGGTGGGGACCGGTGGTTCAATTGGGACGTAGCCGAAAGCAAAAGCTAGTGCATGAGCCAAAACAATCAAGTTTCTTATGTCCCAGTTTGAAAAAGGTTTGCTTTTTCTTCTCCCTTTCTTTCTTTGTATGCCTAAGCTGTTGTCTTACTTCAACCATCATATCATTTCCGCCTACATTATTTGTTTAAATATGGGTATACAGGCATGAATTGCATGGTAAAACACTTGTGAAATTTGAATTGATTGAAGTCTAAAAGCCATTTTTCATTTCTTCTTTTTTGACCCTCTGTCAATATTTGTAGGCCTTTGTTGGGTTGAGAGGACACCCAGTGCGGTGCCTCTCAATGATGTTTTTGTTGCTTTGGTCCTTTCAATTGCTTCCCTTGACAGGGACCTGTAACACAAATTTGAGGAAGCATGCATGCTGATTGCTGTGCTATTTGGCTTGCTTTAGTAACCTTGTTGATCCCTAGTTTGAGCGTGTAGATTGACTTTAGCTGCACGACTCCTATACTTATCTAGATTTGAGATCGCTTTTAGGTATCTTTTGTGGCTATATACCACTACACTATACAGGTAAATAACTCAAGGGACTTGGATACCATGTGTTTGTTTGGCAAAAATGAAGTATCGTACTCATAGTTCAAACCCATGAGGTATGAGTTTCTCATACCCAAGAAGGGGGGTGGGTATGAGATTGATACCCATGAGTATGAAATTAAAAGTAACAAATGTGAAGAAGAAACTATCATATGTTGTAAATGAAATCTTTTTATGTATTTATATGATTAAATTTTTATTTACATGATTTTATAATACCAAAAATTATATTACAAATACCAAATCCATACCCACGCACAAAACACATACCCCCCTTATTTACATGATTTTATAATACCAAATCTTTTTAGCTCCAATCCGATACCACCCATGTATGAATGCTGATCCCAAATCCATACCCACGCACAAAACACACACCCCTAAGTGTTCAATATGTCACTAGTGGAGCATTTGGTCTCAAATTTAAGACACGTGATTGTTTTAAATTGAGGATGTGCGTAAAAAAAACCTCACTAGATCAAAATTACCGAAAGACATGAATATATAATTTTTTTTAAATGCAATAGAGTGATTTTTAGACAAATAATATTGAGATATGTGTAAGTATCTTTTCCTCCGCCTAGCCAAATTCACCTCCTTCGCTCTAGAAAATTATCTTAAAATATGTGTATTTTTTTAGTATGAAAAGATAATTGGAATATGAAATTGGAGTTATGTTAATTAAGTTTAGAGGTGAAATTGACAACATAAGAAGTTGTAACGTGATGATTCTCTAGAGAGCGGACTTGTGGAAAAGGGGATTGGGTCGAGAAGATAAGAAAGGTGGGAGAGGAGGGGAAAAGGGAATAGATGACACTTTTATTGGCGCTATTGCCGCTATACGATAATAGTTGTTCAACAAACATTGTCCCGTAAAAAAGTTCAAAAATCCAGAAAAATAAAATAATGACATTTCTAATGTAAATCACGTTGAAAAAAAAAATTACCATAAGCTTATTTTGAATTATTTGTTGACAATTCACGTATGAATCTCCTTGGGTTTGAGTTACTCTCGAGTCTTGACTACTGGTATATAAATTTTCATGGATTTGTCTCAATATGTATTTTTTTTTTTCTAGTTATTTGAACCAAAACCAAATTTTCTTTTATTTAATTTGTGTTTAGAACGTATGCCTCCTAGCCTCTTACTGTCCCATCTAAATTCTTTTTATTTTTCCCTTAAATTTTGACATTTGAAGATTTTCCAAATCTTATAATAATAATGGTCATTAATGCTTGAAAGTAATCAAAGTATGACCACAACATTCTAATTATAGATTTATAGGCACCGTGGGGTGATGAATCACTACACCTTCTCTAGTCATCTTCTAATAATAAAAATATGTGTACAACATTCCGCCAAGGATCTAAAGAAAAAAATGTAGAGTTCATTGGTCAAGCCGTCATGTACACCATATAGTACTCTATTAAGATATCCTAGTTCTTCCTGTATGATTGTGCTATATGCATTTACACCTAGCTAAGCATGATGCAATGACTTTAGATCCTCTAGTAAGTTCCATTGTTTTATATTTCAATCACCTAGCACTGGATATGATTTGAATATCTTTAGACATGAATAATATTTGCTCAATACACGATTACACGCTACTCATATTTGATGTTAAATTAATTTGTTCATATTTGCACGAAACTGCAAAAGAGGATTGAGATTAGTACAGCTTCACGATACTTCCACCATTTCATTCAATTCTATACCTTTACTACACGTATTTCAATGCTCATTTTCTTAAATGACTATATTTTATAATATATTAGAAGCTGTATCGAAAATTCTTTCTCACTTATAAATAGTGTCCAAAATGCAAATGTATAAAATTGAATGAAATGGAAGAAGTGATATATAGATATTGAAAAATATGGTCAAAGTGGAGACCGCAATAAAGCAAATGAGAAGATAAAAAACATGGAGAAAATACATTTTGCCGTATTTTCACCATTTAGAAGTTCAATTTCATTTCTGTCCTTTTTTTCTTTTTTCCTATTATTAGTACATAACTACCACTCACTTGTCCCGCTATATCATTATGACTTATGACCTACATCGTAGAGTACAATATTTGTATTTTGAACATTATTTATGAGATGGAGGGTTTTTGTAAGGTTTGTAGAAAAACAATGCAAAAGAGATGGTTAGGTACAAGCTAATAAATGAAGAGATAAATAGTGAGATTGTGAATCTTGAGAGAGTATGGCATTGAGCGTATAATTAAATTAAATGAAAGGCAACCTGTGAGGTAGGTGGGCGTGCGTGGGGTTAGAAAAATGTGCGGCTGGACTGTGGAGGGGACTGGGGGAGTAGAACAGTAAGATCAGTGATGAATGAGTGCGTGCGTGCGTGCGCAATGAATTTGAGTTGAAGAGCTGTCCTTATTTTTGGGGAGGAGGGTCTTGATTGTGACGCTTATCATCATTCTTATGGGTCTTCTTCAATTCTTCATGGCACCGTGTGCGTGAAATGGGTTGCACCTTTCGTCTCTTTCGTTTCTTTTAACCTTTGAACTTAAGTGCTCTCTTTGTCTAACTTCATGGCCATAAATTTTCATTGAATACGGACATATTCGTCTTCAATGTAGATGAGTTGAGTTGTCTCTCATAAAAAGACAAGTGAGAGGGAAGTCTTGGTATTTCATTTGCCTTTCCACTTGCCTTTTTATGAGAGGAAACTCCGATCTGTTTTCATGACACTGTAGCTTCATGACAACTAAACACAATTTCCATTTAATAACACTACAAGTTTTATGAGAAATTTATACTCCACATATCTTTCAATGATTGTAGACTCGTAGTGGATGAGAATTTGAGATGGCTTGAGTAAAATGTAGGATGGGTTCGGTTGTATTTCGCTATTTTTGGTAAGAATTTGGCGAAGAGAAAACGATGTAAAAAGTTAAATAATTTGTCAAGCGAATAAAAAATAATTAAATGGTGGTTGACATTATGAGGGAGAAAGTCTAGAAAGAAAAGGGTTACCAAAACCTTAATATTTTGATTTTTTTTTTAAATAATGAGTAAATGCTATCTGCCCCTAGTTATTTGACTCCGGTAGAATATAAATCTCCCATAAAAGTTCATTATAGAATATGTGAGCTTTAATTAATTGCTTCACTTGAAAATAACTGAATTAGAAATTAATATAATTAGGATTTAAGTTTACTATAGTATTTTAATATTTTAATATAGGAGTACTTTAGAAGAAGATCTATTTATAATTTGTTTTATAAATAAACATGTAAATAAAGGAAAATGACAACGCCACTAAATATCCTTTAATGTCACTCAAATACAAAGTACTCCGTACGTCTAAAGATATGTTACTATTCACTCTCTCACAATTATAAGTGACATTAGTCATTTGAGTAGTTGTGTTATGTGCCCCCTAAATAAATAATATGATGTAAATAATTGAATGAGACTCTCGGTGAATAGAATACTCCTAACACGGAAGGGGGCAAAACAAGTCCTCTTTGATAGTTCAATTATTCCGTACTAATAGATAGTCATCTAAGAAGTATGTGACTTATTTTTAGAGGGATTTTGGAACAAAGATAACTATCGATTGGAATGTAGGGACATCCAGTGATGCAATGTTAGAAGATCGCAAAACGCTAATTCCCATCGAATAATTTAAGAAAAGCATTTTCTACTTCAAACAGTTAAACAAGTCCATTCCATGGTTCGAACCAACCACAATGGGAAACCAGTTAAAAAAAAGACAAGAATGACCCTGGACCCTTCACTGAAATCTTTTCCATTTGTCCCTCCCTCGTCTATGAAGTGCAGACGTGCAGAAGAAAAGGTGTTGAACGTTGCCATATATTCGTAGACATATTAGTTGACTGAATGCTGATTTCTTTTAATGCAGCTCTAGCTTCGTTCTAGGCTCACTTATCAATGGTCTTAACTTGTAGCCTGGTACCACTTTGACCACTGATTATGTCTTCTTGTAGAAGAGCATGCATAAGTGCATAATAGGGGTTTTTCGAGTGCACTTCAATGTGCTCTCTAAATAGTCTTTATAATAATTCGATATCAGTTGATTTTGCTTTAAACGAATTATTTTGGTCTGAAGTAATAAAACGGAAATTTGTAACTATTTTACTGCTAGATGTGACCGCTGTAGTTACATTTTACCAAGAAGTGACAACATAATCTTGTGTTATTTTTCAGACGAAAATGATCCATCTGAAATAAGGATTTGCGATTAAATATAGCATAAAATATATTTTTCTCCTGCAATAGAGTTAGTTGTCCAAATAAATTTTATGTGCTCTCCCTAGAAAAAATAGAAAGAATCTCTCTCGGCGCTCTTAAGCAAAAGAGAATTAGCTCTCCATTTTAAGTCAAATGGCGAGCAAATTTACATATTATGCTCTTCATTTACATGAAAACTCTCTGTAGAGAGCAAAAATCATTTATATCATAATAGTAAAGCTCTTTTCTTACTCTTTTAATATAACATTAAATATAGGTTCAATATTTGACTTTGAAAGAAGTAAAATAGTACTTTAATTCTCTAAAATCTTCCACATTTCCTAAAACGACAAATTCACAAAGATCTTTCACTTTCCTTATTTGTCTATCATTTGTGGTTACAATAACTTGTGACCCCACCTTCTCTCTATTACTTTCATTTACACCAACATATTACCATACCATTAAAATTTCCTCAAACCAATTCCTCAAACCAATTGTGGAAGAAGATACTTCTTCCTTTCAACTCCACTCTACCACTTTATTTTTTCACGTTTGTCAACGTGTGTTTTACGCGGTAAATATCGTTAGCTACGTATTTGCAAAAATTATAAAAGTTAGATATTTATAATGTACTCGTAAAGGCGAATCAAACAAGATCACACATGAATATATTTTTACTTATTTATTGAGAGGAAATTGCAATTAGATGCGCATATATAAATAGTGTACAAAATTGAATATGATAGAGTAGAGTTGAAGGAAGGTAGTAGACCTGGCAAAAGTGCAAAACTGACCCGACCCGATAAGGCTTACCCAAGACCCGAAAGCGACCCGGAATTACCTGACCCGAGGATGACCCGAAACCCGAATTGACCCGACCCGACCCAGATCCGACCCGAACCTTGACTGACCTGAAAGAGACCCGACCCAAAATAACCCGACCCGAAACCAGCGACCTACAGACAAACCAATTTGAAATGATCCTAAGTGACCCAATTTATTGGGATTATGGGTGATAATGAGACGAGACTGCCTACGTGCAGCTCAAGCTCGGCTTGGTCCAAGTCAGCTCGTGCGAGTTTGGCTCGACGCGGGCTTGACTCGAAAACTAACTTGATCATTTTGACCTTAAAATGGCTTAAATAAATCGGATATGAATCTAAAATGTCCCGACCCAAAATGACCCATATCCGAAATGGCCCAAACCCGAAGTGACCCAAACCCAAAACTGACTCAAACCCGAAAGTGACCCGACCCGACCCGACCCGAAAGATTGAGCAAACCCGAGATGACCCGACCCAAACTGACCCGACCCAAACTGACCCGTTTAACCCATTTGCCAAGTCTAGGAGGTACTGAGGTAGTATTGAATAGGAGGGAGTACTTAGAAGATTATTTTACTTATGTAAACATTTTAATTTTTGCTCTCCAAATAGAGAGAATGCAAATGGAGATAGAATATGTACTTTTATAGTTTTATTATTGATAATCCTTCCTCTATTTAATACAGTTGATCAAAATATACTAAGGAAATTTTGAACAGTACGAACGAAGAGATTTCAAATATAAGTGCAATTGTTAGGCTATGTTCTTTTAGACTTTGGAGGTGAATCAAACTTATAAAATTCGTTTTTTTCTAATTTTATTTTGTCTGAAGTGAATTTATAAGATCTAAATTTTTATAAAAAAAGTTATGAGATTTGAGAAAAAATTTGTCGCATATGGATGTTGCTATGAATTTTGTATGTCAAAGTTTTTTTATCGAACAAACTTTGAATGACCATATCTCATGCCAGACCTGCTCACAAATAAGATTTATGGTTTACTAGAACTAAGGGGATGTTTGATTGCCTTTTAAATTCATGGGAATTGGAAAATCACGGGAAGCAGCTAAATGATGTCTTGTTTGGTTGCCCAATGAACTTCAATTCCTACATAATGTAAGAAGTCACTTACCGGAGTTCTCACATGAATTGAAGTTCCCACATTCAACCAAACAACATTTATACAATTCACATGATTTTCAAGTTCATATGAATTTAATATTCTCGGAAATTCCATCTTCTTATAGCGAACCAAACAACTCCTAAGAATAAGACATTTATGGGTTACTAGAAAAATAAATGTGGCGAAAGAGTAGATATTGGGCGTGGGATGCGTCCTGACAAAACTTTAAGTTTGCTTAACACACTACACATAACACACCCCATTGAGGCATTGACATATTCTGTAATAATTTGCATACAATAATGTATGTTCTTTTAAAAGCGAAGATGGAACTTGGAAGGTCTAATCAAATTGGGTTGTAAAGGAACGGATCTTTTTTTAGAAGATCATTTTAAAAGTAAGATGGCATCCAAGTGTTTGTTGGCTAATTAATTCCCTCATTTTGCTTCCTTTCACCCAATTCAAGTCACTCTCATGCGATCATGCGATCATGCGATCATGCGATCATGCGGCGTGGCTATAACACGTCGTCTTCATAACTTCCCATGCAAACTAAACCAACTTGGAGTAATATGAAATCCTATAGAGCATAAAAAATGTTATAAATAAGCTGTCAAAAAAAGAAGTTAAAATAGGGTTGGCCTTATGGGAGATCGTCTCATACACCACTGTATTAGACGAGAACAAGGGTGGTAGTGGCCTAGTGGGATACGGGTACGACACAGCTGGGAAAAATAACGCTAAGGCACTGTTTGCTGTGACTAGTAGGCACGTTGGATCTTATTACTCAATAGAATATTAACTATAAGAAAATTAATCAGAACTCCGTAATGTTTATGAAGTTATTTGCTTATACATTGTATTTTTTTTACGCCGATATGTAATTTAAAAAAAAAATGAAAATTTTGACCAAATTTAGCTCAGCTGATAAAGCGACGACCAACTGAGGCATGGCATGTTACTAGGCCGGATTGTAAACCCTTATGCTTCCAAAAAAATTATGCATGCAATGCAATGCAACACGACACGATATCAACCAAGCAAAACCATTTATCTTAGGCACTCTTAACGGCACAACACGACCAGTAACCCTAAAGTCCGTCACCTAGAGCTTAGTGAGAAACCATTTATAACCCTGTGGGTAATAAAAGGTAAAAATCCCGTTGACTAAAATTGGTTGTATACCACTCAGAAAAAAAAAGAAAATAAAAAAACTGCTTGATACTCACAATCATTGGTCTGCCACTATACTTGGACCACCCGCACGAGTGCGTGACAATAATTAACATTTTCCATCTTTCTTTAACTTTTCCTGTACTATTAAAATAATTATTAATTCCTATGATTGGCGTGAAGCTTTCTAGTGGTAAAAAAAAAACTTCCGAAGTTACTATGAATCAATTATTCTCAATTTTATTTGTATTTTAGTACAAGAATATCTAAATTTGGCAGATAAATCAATTATTCTGAGACTTTTATTATGAATGGTTTGACTCTGAGTTTTGACCAAATTCATATCAAACAATCTCATTTTTTTGGTTTACCTATATGAAAAATAATTAAGTAATTCCAACTAACCATGTCAGTCATCCTAATCACCCTAGTTTTATACTTGATGTTGATACCGATGGCTTTTAATGCTATTAGTCTCTTTATAACAAAATAATTTATCGATTTTTCTAGCATTTGTCTACTATGTACATGTTAAAAAAGCAAAAGAAGAAAGAATACTTTAACACAATCCGTAATACATCTTCCCATTTGCTTTAACACAGTTCCTAAGACGATATTTTAACCACATTTTAGAAAATTTATATATAATACTTTTTTATTATTGAAAATAAGATGATGTGAATTTTTTTAATAGCAAATATAAATGTTTTAATTTTATGAGTTAATGTTTTAAAATTCTCTAACTTATTTATAGTCAAAGTGAGCAAACTGTGACCCCAAAATAGAAATGGGAAGAACAAAAAAATCGGAAGGATTAATATTTTTTACTAATTTACTTAACTTTATTTAGTACTGATTTTTTTTTTTGTTTATTTTTAATTTTACTTTTCGAGGCTCCACAATTTTAACTGAAATTCAAATTCAATCCAAACTATATTTTTTAGTCATTATCTTACAAAAACTATTAAGTTACATTTAAACAGTTCTGCATGCATACGTTGAAAAATTCTTCCGTCGCCCTTTTATAACCACTAAGAACTCCCATATCCATTTAAATGCTATAAATATAAAGGTAAATATAAGGAAAACATTAGAAATGGAACTTGGAAGTTCTTATTGGCTAGGAAGGACACATTTATTGTCGTCATGGAGCTAGGGCGGAGGAATTTTTTGCATAAATTATACTCCGTTATAAACATTGTATAGTTCTAAGCAGATTTACGAGGGTTAAATATGCTCTTAAATAGTCCTCCCACCTACTCAAAAATAATATTACCATTTAAATTTTCATGGTCTCTAAAACAATTTCAGAATTTCGATATATTTGAAGTTATAGTCAACTAAGTACCCCATATGTTCTAGATATGGTATAGAAGGGAGTAATGCACAAATATAACTGGGTCCAATTCTCTATGTGTATTTGATATATAATGTACTTAATACTCATAATGTTATATAGGCCCCCGGGCCACTAACCAGGCCCGTCTTCTTTCTTTAGTTGTTTTATCTTTTTCTTTAGTTTCCTGTTGAAGCATGTGAAATGGTGGAGAGATAGAGAGAGAAATAAATAACAAAGAAAGGAATAGAGGATTTAATGAGAGTGTTATTTCACGTGAAGGCCAACAATGTAAGGATGTAGTTGGCCTTTGCTTTATTTTGCTTCTTGGGGTTACTATGATTAATTCTCTAAAATTCTGTTCTTTGGGCATATATTGCTTTATTTATGACAATAATAATTGTTCAATAATTTCTCCTAGCTGGAAAGCCCCTTACTCAGGTTTTATGATTTGAGGTTTAGTTGGAGGAATGCTAAGTATTATGCTTTTGCATATAGATATAGATCGATGAGGCACTCTTTCAAATAATTTTGGTGGCCATATAGATGTTGTTGGAGAAAAGTCAGCTCGAAAAATATATAAATATACTATACGTCGATTGAGATTGCCGCTACCAGTCTAGCACCAAGTGTCCAAGTAATATTAGTATGATATTGATTGCTTTACAACACAAGAGAGGTTCCATCCTAAAACCAATTGGCAATAGGAGGAGTAGCCCTCTTGGTTATAAAGTGGTAACATCTCCCTTTCTCCAACAATGTGGGACAACTCACATGTGAGTTTTATATTCCAACAAAAACAATCACCATGGATTTGTTTTTCGACTCTTTTCCAAAAGGCGTCGTATTAATAGGGTGAACACTTTATAACCAAGCTTAGAACATGAGCAGTAGAGGTTTGTTAAAGGGGTTCATCTATTTTTGAAGAAATAAAATAAGCAAATGGTTACAAGTTAGTATGTTGGTTTGTGGAGAGATAATGTGAATAGAGAAATAGTTTAGTTAGACATGATATAAACCTTGAAAAAGTTTGTTTGTTATTGGTAGGAGGTTTGTAGGTAAATGAATTTGTATATCGGGTTATGTGGCATGATGTGACATAAGAATAAACTCATTATAGGTTCATTTATTACTAATGCCCTTACTCTGTTCCTCTTGGCCGATATGAGACATAGCTTCTACCCTAACACTCTTCTCAAATCAAGACCTACATCATCCTTATCATGAGGTCACACCGAGAGTCTTGCACAGTCATGTAAATTATAAATAGTCGACAACTTTTGGTTCCACCACATATTAGACCAAGCTAAGAGCTCAGCTGCGGTATGGCATGTTAGGATTGCCGTCACTACCAACTCTCACTAGTATGATATTGTCTGCTTTTAATCAAGTCCACTCGATTTTATTTCTAAACTCTTGCCAAAATGTGTGTACTAATGAGGTTGGTGAACACTTCTAAAATAATGTAGGACTACTCTTCTTTAAAGGACATTGACTATGAAAATGACGGTACATTGTTAACTTTGGTATCTATAATCACTGTCGACATCAATAATCAGTAATTCTAAAAGGCTATATGAAGTATCTCTATGACATACTCAATCCATTATAATACGTATTATTTATTATTTAATTCTTCACAAGATAACATGAAGCCACAATCAAGTTTGGTAAACAAGTGACTAAATGTCAACCAAGCCTAACAACAACTAGAGTTTCGTATGGTTTACATTCAATTTCAATTAATAAATTAAAATTAAATTGATTATATGAACTTGGAAGTAAATAAAAGCCAAAGGAAAGACATGCCAAATCAAACTTCTTTGATATAGGAAGTATGATGGGAGTTTGACTGTATTGATTACTCTTGAATAATAAATATCAAATACAGAGAAGAAACTGGTCCACTACTACCTAATTAACATATTATCTCAAATATTTTTGATGTATAAGTTATCGTGATAATCAGTAATTCTTGTATAAAACGGTCTTACACTGTAAGATGGTCTTTTTATATAAACAGCTTATTAATTAGCATTAAATAACTGGACACTCTCACAGTATAAGAACGTCTTATTCTATACTTTGTGATAAGGAAATTAGATTTTGATAAGAGTGTCACAAATTAAACTAAGCTTTCTTTTTCATACATTTATACCATCATTAATTAGGCAGTCACCCGTGCATGGCCGATCCACCTGTCGTATCATCCGTCCTTGGACGACTAAACGTGAAAATTGACCTTTGGTTGTAGGTAATAGAATATGTAAATATTCTCATATGTTTTGTTCTTAGACGATTTCACTAATTTCTCTAATTTAGGTGATACATAACTATACCAAATATATGAGAATATTTACATATTCTATTAGTAGGGTCACTATTTTGGTACGAGTGAACGCCGATATGGTGAGGGGGTTGGGGCTTTAAACCATTATTTTAAGGGCAAAATCTTGTTTTAAACGGATTATTTTTATCTGAGTTGATAGAATTTTGATATCACTTTATAGTAAAATGTGACCACATTTGTTTTACTAGTGTTACAACTTTCTTGTAACATCTTTCTTGTCTGACAGAAATAATCCGTCTAGTTCCATCTAGTTGTATTTGGTATGTTTGATTTGTTTTGCACATGTTAACTGTATTCAACGAGTATTTGTTATTGAGAAAGTATTGAATTTTGATTAAAATTCTAGGTGTCTATAAGTTAGAATTTTTATGTAGTCAAATTTGATAAGTATGGACATCTTTGCTACATGTTCTTCAAAAAGAGGGGGGGGGGGAGTGGTTAATTGCATTGCTTTGAAATTCTGGAATATTTGGAGCAGTAAAGTACTAAGGTCTTGTTTTTTCCCATCAAAACGGTCTAAATTTGAAGTAATAAAGAGAAATGTGAAGTCGGGAGAAATGAAGAGTTAAATAAACTAGAATGAATTTATAACATATTAATTGAAATTAAATTTAAAACATTAGGGCAACTAAAATTTTCTTGAGATTATTTGTAATTGTTTTGTTTTTATTTATGATAAATCATCCTTAAAAACAAAATCAAATGTTACCTTTTGTCCATTTGTTTGTAAATTGTGCTCCTTAGCTTTATCTGGGCCAATTTAGCCTTTAAAAATGACAGTGAAAGCAGGTTATAAAAGACCACAAATTGCCTTCAAATCTTTTCATTTAAACATAAGCTTCTTGTTCTTGATCCTTTCTCACTCCCTCTCCTTTCCTCTACTTTAACCTTGTCTTCTTAGTTCCTCTGCTTTGTGTTGCTGCATCTTTAATAAGAGGATCAAAAGCCAAGGACAAAATAATAAAAGTCAGCTTTTACTTAGCATTTTTTTATATGCACTAAAAACTTGCATAAACTACTCAACAGAAACCAATGTCTGACTTAGAATTCTTCTTGTACCTTCTTCCATTTGTTTTAACTTTGTCTTGGATGCTCAACTTCTTTAAAACTAAGAAACCTCCTTTAAACCTTCCTCCTGGTAAAATGGGTTTTCCTTTTATTGGAGAAACTATGGGTTATTTGAAGCCCTACACTGCTACTACTATAGGACACTTCATGGAACAACATGTTGCAAGGTATAGTAAGAGTATAATATAAAAACTACACACATTTTGGTGAATAGTAACTCTCGTTAACAGGTTCTTTACGTTTTTATTCTTGTATCAGCAGTATTTTAATGAAACGTAAAGAATTTATTGAAATTAGAGTAATTGTGTTCATGTTGGTACCCATGTCTCATTCAATAGTTTACACTGTTTTATTTTCCCCCAGAAAATAAAGCAAATGTTAACTATTCACTGTGACAGAGGAACGGTGATTCATATGTTTGTATATTTATGATTTTTTTTATGCACTGTTATGTTATTACAGGTTTGGGAAAATCTACAAGTCACATTTGTTTGGGGAACCCACAATTGTATCAGTGGATCCTGGTTTGAATAGGTACATCCTCCAAAATGAAGGGAGGTTGTTTGAATGTAGTTATCCCAAAAGCATTGGTGGGATACTTGGGAAATGGTCTATGCTTGTTTTGGTGGGAGACATGCATAGAGACATGAGAAATATTTCTCTTAACTTCTTATGTAATGGTAGACTAAAAACTCATTTGATCAATGAAGTTGAGAAACACACTTCATTTGTCCTTAATTCATGGAAAGAAAATTGCTCATTTTCTGCTCAGGATGAAGCCAAGAAGGTAAATTTTTTTATCTTCTTTGGAACATTAATTTCACTTTTTCACTAAATAAAATAAAAAAAGTAGAGTTTTAAATGTCTTACTTATCGGTAAATCTTCTGTGAGACGGTCTAACAGCGTGAGACGGTTCACGTTTATAACAAAAAACACCCTTTTTTCAATAACAATAAATGAATATTTTCTAGAAAAGGGCTGTCTCACTCTGAGACCGTCTTATTCTAAAATTTGTGTTTTCTTGTTATTAAGTATTTCATGTGTGTTTTTGTAGTTCACATTCAATTTGATGGCAAAACATATAATGAGCTTGGATCCTGGAGAGCAAGAAACAGAGCAGCTTAAAAAGGAATATATTACTTTTATGAAGGGTGTTATTTCACCTCCTTTGAATTTCCCTGGAACTCCTTACAGAAGAGCTCTCAAGGTATATAACACTTACGTAAATCGATTTGTCGCATTGACGTTACATATGACAATATTTGTTAGCTGAAGGGCTGTCAAATGAATTGGAGAGCCCTTATTCTAAAAGTCAGATTGAGGGCCCAAATAATAAGAACTAATTTTTTTTCAGTAAATGAACTGAGAGGCTCTGGTACGAGAACCTTTTGAACATGCTATTAGACAGCTTTGTTAGCCGACTCCAAATCATTGAAATCTTTTGACTGAATTTTAATGGACAGTCAAGATCAACAATACTCAACTTTATAGAAGGGAAGATGAATGAAAGATTAGAGAAGATGAAGAATGATGGGAATGATAGTATGAATGATGATGATCTCCTTGGATGGGTGTTGAAGCATTCAAATCTTTCGACGGAGCAGATACTCGACTTAATTTTGAGTTTGCTCTTTGCTGGTCATGAAACTTCCTCTGTTTCCATTGCTTTAGCCATATTTTTTCTTCAGGACTCCCCAGCTGTTCTTCAGCAATTAAGGGTATACTTTTTAAAAAATTTAATCTCACTTCCCTCTTTCTATATTTTAATATTATCCTTTGTTTTTTTTTTAATTTAACATTTTTGTTATTGTCTAAATATTCAGGAAGAGCAACTTTCCATTTCCAAAGCTAAACAGGAGTCAGCTGAGAAAGAGTTAAATTGGGAGGATTACAAGAAAATGGAATTTACGCAATGTGTAAGCCCGTTTCTATATCACTAACTCTAACTTGTGAAGGTCACAAGTTATGACGGCACTCACAACCAATTTAAACATTGTTAAAAAGGAAGGGGGTTGTGAGACGTCATAACTTTGTGAGCTAGTCTAATCAATTAGTTTCTAAAGTAGTATCTCGCACTCGCAGTTGATTTAATACGAGACCCTTAATCATAAAACTAGTCTATGCATGATATACCCAACATATTACAACTAATTGCAACAATCAACTACCTTATTTAGTTCTCAAATGAGTCAGTTTCACGATAGTACTATCATAAAATCGTCTCATATAAAAATTTATGCTAGTAGGTTAGGTAGTTTCGTAGATACGCGCTTCATATGTTCTCGACATCACAAAACTTTTTAAGTCATCTCATGTAATGAGGTTGTAGCATGCAAGAGTTATTGTATCGGTAGTAATTTCCACCACAAAGAACGTTTGTGACTAGTGTAAATAAAAATAACACTATGTTTCTGTTGTAAATTGTGAAGGTTATTACCGAAACACTGAGGCTGGGTAATGTCGTGAGGTTTCTACATCGGAAGGCTGTTAAAGACGTTCGGTATAAAGGTAATGTCAGATGTAAAATTTAGGACGAATCCCACTCATTACGGTTTTGTCATTTTTTTTTGTGCCTTTGTCTTTTTTTCGTGGATGATTCATGGGAAAACTGCCGGTCAGAAAGTAGAAGGCTTTTATATAAGTATATATTTGCTTTATAATAGTGAGATCACGGAAGCTTTAGTTAATTAATGTAGTAACGTTTGATGTTGTAAAGGTTATGACATTCCATGTGGTTGGAAAGTGTTGCCGGTGATTTCAGCTGCGCATTTGGATGCTTCCCTTTTTGACGAGCCTCACCTCTTCAATCCCTGGAGGTGGCAACAGGTTAATCTTTTTTTATATACGCATCGTCTCCTCCCTGTCTGTTCCTTTTCTTTACTGTTCCGTAATAAAGCTCAAATTCTCGTATGAGATCGTATTATTAACGGATAAAACTAATTAGTCAGAGTTATATCACGACTAATTGTAATAAGTATTTGACTTAGTCTCGTCAGAAGACGGTCTTGTCTAAGACTTGCGTAATTAGAACTAACAACCAGTTTTAACCGCGCAAATCCGATAAGGCTGACAACTCACAAGACCAAGTCCCTTGTGGTGATTTAAAATTTTAGGTGAAGTTTTGATACCTGGTTGGTATTATTTTATAGAATCAATTGTAAGTCTCATTCTAAGACCACCAAGCACTGGTGTTTTTATGGATTTCAATTGAACCCCCACTAAAAATGATAAGATTAAAACAGTACAGTACAACTATGTTAGTCTGACACTTCATTTAGCTGTCGTGTCGCGTGTCTGACACCTATGTGTCCAATACCGACACCACTTTAAACCAAAAAATTGAAAAATTCGCACAAAATAGCCGTATCCGACGACACGTGTCAGACATGACACCCGTGTCGGAGAGCCCTGCCATCAAGGAGTAATAGTAAAACGTGAATTGTGTTTTGGAGTGGCTTAAGTATCTTCCTCTGAAGTTCATGTTGAATATGTGGTAGTTGCTGTGGTTCACATGTCTACATAAAAAACAAGAAAATATGAAGCATTCATGTACTACTAGTAAATCAATTTGACTACAAACAAGAACCTAAACAGCATTCATAGGACGACTAGTAGTAAATAAAATTGACTAAGATAGTACATACTGTATCTCACTAATGTTCATTGAGTGTAGAAAGAGTCTATGATTAATCAATGAATAGAAGGGTAGTTGAATGTTCCAAAATTTGTCTGCTTTAAAAATCAGTTGTTATTTATATACTCAAATTCTCGATGCCTGTTTTCATCGGATTTCCTCTCATAAGGAGGCAAGTGAAGGGGGAGTGAGGATGTGTTTAGTTCCCCACTTATCCTCCTACTTGCCCCCTTGTGAGAGCAGATCCGATCCTTCTTAATTGAAGAGGATATACACCGCCTTCAACGACACCAACTGATTTATATACGAGTAGTTTTTAATTTAAAAAAATCAAATTCTAGGGACCCCAAAAGAAAAATTAGGGACTGCCCCTAGACATAAGGGTGATGGTACTTTGAGAATGACTGAGTGGGGTACTTGAATTGAATGATTACTGTGAGTAACATAAGGTACACCCGGGTATATTTCCTAAACAAAACTTCTCCTCAAAGAGGTAGTCATATTGATAGGACTCACTTCCTGGTTAGGTTTTCCTTGTGGCTATTTTTGTTTATCAACCCTTTTCTCCATTCTATTTGGTACTCACCATTGGAGTGATTCTTACTTCTATTTGGACAATTGGACCCTGCTGGCTAGAAATTAGCTCGACGAAAAGTTTTGGTCTGGTTTAAATAAGGTGATAATGAGATGAGACACCTCGCGAGCAATTCGAAATCGGCTCGTGCTTGGGCTTGGCTCTAGAGCTTAACGAGTCAAGTCGAGCAGATGCTGACTCGAATAGCTCGCGAGCTGCTCGAACTTGTGTGATTAGATAAGATATTGCTCATACATTAGAAAAATATTTTATCTTTGTATCACACATATCAAATGTTCCACTTATTTTTCAAATATGTGTACATATAACCTTTGAGCCTTGTCAATGAAAATATCGGTAGGAAAAAAAATCACAATTAAAATAGGCTTAATTTGAGCTTGATTTTGGCTCGAGCGCGAGTTAAAGCTCGCAAATTTGATAACGAGCACATTTTTTCAAGCTTGGGTAAGCTCGAAATTTAGTTCTAGAGCACAAGCTGAGCAAGGTCAAGCTCGGGTTCGACTTGGCTCGTTAACACCCCTAGGCTTGCGCTCGAAATTGGCTTGATAAGTTTGACCAAATTGATTTCGGGGACTTTGCAGGTTAGTCGAGCTTGGTTATATACTCCGTACAATCCTAGATTAAGGGGTATATATAGCACAATTAATCTATCTTAATATATGTGTCTTAAGAATAAAACGGGTCAAATAGCATCAATTTTATATGAGCATGACAAATTTTTGGCTATAATTTAAGCGTTTTGTTTTCCCTTATTATATGATCTGTTTTATAAATATAAAATTAGCAACATGAGCCCACATTTTTCTATCTCATTTAATACGGACACTATTTATATTAAGTTTTAGATGAGTCAAATACATGTCATATCACTCATTTACTCGTCTTAAGGGAGATTTACCGTACCAACAAAATAGACATAGAAATATTTGTTGAGGAAAAAAGGTAGGGAGCCAGCAGATGAAGTGTCGTAATCAAAAGCAGTAGGCTAAGCACTGAGTACGGAGAAGGTGGGCGTGGGGGTTTGAAATTGGCCACCACACCCATTTATACCACAAACCCACGGACTAAGATTTTTTAAGATAAGTTTTTAATTTTTTTTTATTATTTTATTATTATTATTAGTTTTTGTATATTTTGCATTATATATATGTTTTTCTCTCTCCTCATTAAGATGGTCCAAAGAGGATAATTGCCTCCACGTGGGCGTGGGGACTGTAGACTGCACGTGCAATATGTCTTTTTATAATTCTCAACGGGTCCGCAAAACCACGATCTATCTCCCCTGGGTTTTTCCTTTTTCCCGCATTTACTTTCATTTTTATTTGTCAACAATGGGGGTGCCTCATTTCCTCTCTACTAAGGATGTCGGACCATATTACCCCACAAATTTTTGTTAAAGACGGACTAATTTTGTCTTTTAAAAAAAAAGATTATATTTTGTATTAAATGTGTCACATTTACACCATCTTTTTGAAAATACACAATGTAAACACTTCAAAATCATTGCAAAATCCCATAATTTTTAAAACACGAGGTTATTTGGTTGTCATGTATTTGGGAGAATGTAGGAATTGGAACTTCCTGGGAATTTTCAAATGCCTATATAATGTGAGAAGTGGCTTACCTACTCCCCCTTGGTTATTGAAAGTTCATGTAGTTCAACTTACATGTGCAACCAAACGATTTTGGCAATTTCACCCGAATTGATAGACGGAACTTATATCCTATGAATTGCAAGTTCCTGGAAAGTTGAAGAAACTTGATGAACCAACGAATGATAATAATCTATTTATTTGATGTTATATGGGGTTACAAACGAATGATAATAATAGATTGACAAATTTTATTGTGAGACAAAAATAGATTGCTACGAAGTACTTAAACTACTAAGCAATCGTTATATCTTACTCGTATATATCTTATATATTCGCACATAGTACTCCACAGTATAATAATATTATTATACTCCATATATCATTGTACTCGTAATAGTTTTTCTCATACACGCATCTATTTATTTGGTGCTTGGTGGATATCTTGCTTCTATTAGTCTCGTTATTTTATGTTTTTTTTTTTTTGGTAAACTTGTGCGAGACTCTTACCCCTTAAGTCTCGGGTTTTCCTTCTTATTAATAAAAGAAAACGGTATTATAGAAGACAGCTAGTAATTAAGTTGGTGTGAGATAGCATATAGCTGCTGTTTATCAAATGTTATTAATCTTATAGAAGTAGTTATGAAGTAATGCAGCAAAGTTGATCACCTTTAATCATATTCTCAGATACCCTTTGGATTTGACAAGTTGGATTCTAATATTCCCATAATTGTGTCACATCGTATCATTCTTTTTCTCATTGACATCTATAAAATTCATACCTAAATCTATAAAATATACGTCTAATAAATCATATCTCAATAAATCATATCTCAGCTTCTTTATATCTTTGCCATGATTTTACATTGTTGCTTTTGAGCTTATTTTCTTTCAATAAGTCTTGCTTGTGACGGGACGATCCGTCAAAAGCTTGTGACGGGTCAAATCCCTCTCACAAAGAGCAAATGTCAAGGCAAGTGGGGGCTCCTTTTGCAGCCCACTTGCCCCCCACTTGTCGATCAATCACAAATTAGAATTTGTGATTTCCTTTTCAAGGAGCGAAGCACTCCCATTATTTGAATTTGAAATAACTTTTTTTTTAGTCGGGGAAGGTACCAGTCGAAATTAGTTAGATTAATACTCCATCCGTCCCGGTCATTTGTTTACCATTTCCTTTTTAGGGTGTTTCATTTGTTTACCTTTCTATATTAGGTATGCTTCCAATGGGTTATTTGATCACCCAATAGGACTTTTATCCACATGTCATCCAATGTACTTACCCACAAATGGTCCCCTCCCTTCTCCTTAATATTTGTGCCAAAAGCAAGGTAAACAAATGAACGGGACGGAGGGAGTACTTTGTTAGTACAGATAGTTAACTCGAACACAGACTGGAAAAAAAAAATCATTCTATTAAACATTTGTGGCGGATAGATATGCTTGTCCCATTACTTCGTCACTTCTTTGATTTAGCAATAAGTCGATGTAATTTTTGACGCACTTTATTATGAAATACATATTGTATGTGTGCTTTTAATAAAGAGATCAGGTCGTATTTATCAACACGTCTTAACAGAAAGCCTTTGCAGAACTGAATTACTGTACTTGCTAGTAACATTCAGATCCAACCTTTGGTATCTAACCTTTTTAAGTGTTATTGTTGTGAAATTCAGAACGCGAGTAACCGTGGAGGGACCGTGAACAGCTCAAGCGCCAACAAGTTCATGCCGTTTGGGGGAGGACCAAGACTGTGCGCCGGCTCAGAACTAGCCAAGCTAGAGATGGCTATTTTTATACGCCATTTGGTACTTAACTTCGACTGGCAATTAGCTGATAAAGATCAAGCTTTTGCCTACCCTTACGTCGAATTCCCCAAAGGATTACCAATCACTGTACAACGTCTTAATCCTCAACATTAAAAAAACTCCATTTCTAGATGATTTTATCGTCGAAAACCTTGCACAGAAGTTAAAACGATACTAAAAAATAATATATATTTTATAAATAAATGATAATAAGAATAATGTTTTTGTGCTAGAAAGAAAAATTATTTTCCCAGTGTAAACCATATTTCTGGGTTCACGTTTTCTTGCTATTGATCTTAGCTACTTGTAAGTTGTAACGTAAGAGAGGATATAGCAATTGTCATGTGTGGAAGTAGTAGAATGAGAGATCATCCCCTTTTTTTCACTTTTTTTTTTGTTTTGTAAATGCTTCTTACCGTCGTCTACCAGTACTGTCTTGTAATTCACATATATTGATCTTAATATTATTGAGGTAGTAAATGTATTTTTGTCTTCCAAATTTTTATTTTTGGTGAAGTAATGCTTTCTTAAATGTCTTACAAATTCACTAGTTACATAAAGTTCTTATGAATTTCAATCAATTTTTGTTTTCCGTTAGCTTATTATAGGTTTGTTTATAATGATAGAAATAATCCAGTTAATTAACAATCTAAAAATAAAAACACAAATTCTCAATGTAGACGGGCATATCCGTCTACAATTGTAGACAGGTCGGATCCCACTTAATATTTTTGAGAGGGATCCGACCCATCTACAATTGCCCGTATATAATGAGACCAACTAGAATAAAAAATATAAATGTTTGATGAAGAAAGATTTACAATGTCTTCAGAAATTCTTTTGAAAATCTAATATGAATCACCAAAGAAAAGAAAAACATGTCACTGTGGCTAATACCCGAGGGATAAAAAAAAAAGCAACAATTTCGGGCGTTTTAGAGGGCATCAAGATTATAGTGAAAATTGGTGGCCAAAATCATTGCAAAAACAAAGAATTGAAAGGGGTAAGATTGTGAAAGCACATTTGTGAAACTATGGTGGCCATGTATATAATATTGCACAAATTCTTATTTCAGACCGAGGTATCCGTCTTAAGCTTAAGACGGATACCATATTCTCTCACAAAATACCCATCAAGGGTGAGTGGAGAGCACATGGGGGAGCCCACCTTGTCCCCTCTACCCATTTCCTCTCACAAAATACCCGTTGTAAGATCCGACCCGTCTTAAGCAAGACCTACTGATAATATTGGCTTCCACATTTGACAATTGAGCAGCCAGTCTCACTTCACGCGGCACAGCGCCTAGGATGAGGCTGGGAAGAATGAGAGGCCTAAAGTAGCGAAACAAAAACTGAGATAATATATAGAAGGAATTGTAAACAATGGCAGATAGAAGACAGGATCAACATTTAACATCCTCTGCATTGTGTGAAAAGTACCATAAGACTGAAAAATTATGAAAGCATGAATCACTTAAGTTGGACTATCCAGCCCATTTTATCCTCAGAAAGACCCATTTGTAGACTGGTAAGTGCACTATACAGCTGCTGTGCTACAGCCCCGACCTTTCCATCTCCAAAACTGTACCTGTAATTCACAACATCGCAAATTTACAAGTGACTACAAGCACTGAAGACGGGTTAGATCTCAAACGTTCCACTTAAAATGGCCATATCTTGCTCCAAAGAGAGATTTTTGAGCAAGTTCCATGAGCGCATGGCACCCAGTAGAACTTCTATGACGTGAATGTTTGTTTTGTTGTCTATAAATCAGTTATAGGAATACAGAAGTAAAATCGTTTTTATGCTAATAAAAGCAAAAGAATATGGAGGTTACCTTTCATCCTTGTATGTGATACTTCCAACAGGCGACACAACAACGGCTGTGCCTGTACAAAATACTTCATCAGCATCAAGAAGCTGATCCACTGACACAGGCTGCTCCACAACCTATACAGCAAAACCAGGAAAAAAACAAATTACAAAAGCTGCAAAATCTATGATGCAACCTATACTCATATAATTCAGCAATACTGTCAGTCATAGAAAAATTGAACCGAATCAACAGCTATTACAGTTGTTTGCTATTAAGTCAACTTCTTAAGGAATGGGAAGACAGAAATGGCTAATTTCTAGTTTTGTCAAGTGTAAATGTATTCATGTCAATACTGAACACGACGATTGGCTAATTTCTGGTTTTGTCAAGTGTAAATGTATTCATGTCAATACTGAACACGACGCAAGACGTAATATATCTAAGTCAACATGGTACAAAAATGTGGGTTTACTATATGTTGTATAGTGCTATGCGAGACTAATCATACTATCTCTTACTTGAGAAAATTGGTAAGCTGGTGAATTTAAAATGGTGTATGTATTTGAGGAAAAGGAGAAGATGTGAACGATGATTAGCTGAATAAATCAACTCAAGATTCAGATTTCAATAAGGTGTCAATAACTAAGACATTTGGAAAATGTTTTGAAAAATTCTTGCTGCAAAGGCGGAAACTTTTCATGCTACATACTTGACATCACCATAACTGCAACATCCTAACATCATGGCAAAAAAAAGTGATACCACAGTTTTGTGCAATGGAAGTCAGCAACAGCTCAGTATTGAAAACAAACGGTTGGTCACATGTGAACAATGATCTTAATACACTTGATTGCCATGATGGGAAAACTGACTGGCCAGCTCACAGGGTTTGGAAGCTTGAATTAAGCAATTGTATATAAATTAAACACTTGGTGAGAAAGAGCCTGAGAGATAACGGAATACCTCAAATCCTAGACTACGAGCAATATCAATTATACTTTTCCTAGTTATACCAGGCAGAATGGTTCCTTTTATGGCAGGAGTAGAAATCACGTTACCCTGCAAGATTAGATAACCAGATGAACATTATAATCGTGATTTGAAGATTTAAAAGAAAAAAAATGACACTCAGGGAACTCCATGATAGCACTATCTAAATATTAAAACATGGTCACTTGGTCAGTGATTTGATACAGAATGATCAATTAAATAATTAGGAATACAAAACAGAGAATTATCCAACAGCATATCAACGTGGCTGACTATGACACCTTCAGCCTAGATAAATGTAATTACTTTTTCAACTACGGATTTTACTCTATCACATACACTTTGTAATTAAATTTTCACCTTATACCCGTTTAATTCCCTATTACTAACCTCTTATTTCTCTTTTCTTTTCTTCCCCTAAAACTATTAACTAAAATCATAACACGCAATAACTCAAACCGTATTTGAAAGAGCAATGGCCTAGATAAAAGAGAGTTGTGGTGGACTTGGAAAAAGTTTGAACTCATTAGAAGCAGTTTCGAATGCCAAGTTTGAAGAACCAGATGGACTCTGTCTACATATTCAAATGCCAAGATAATAAGGGAACTGAAGAGAAAGGGAAGAGAGGAGCATACCTTAACCACAAAGACATTACAAGAGGAAACCTCCTCAAGGTATTTCTTTTGTAGACAGTCCAGGTATAGTACATCAGAATAGCCTTTGGCTTTAGCGGCAGAATGAGCCTTGAGAACCTACAAGAGAAGAATGATAAGTTATTTGAAGGCACAATGAACACCAGAGTAAATCAATAAGATCTAAGAGTGCTATTACCGCTGCGTAGTTTCCGATAGTCTTGACTCCTCCTGTTCCACCGGGGCTAGCACGATGAAAATCAGTTTCAATCACCAAATTAATGGGCGCAAGACCTTCCTGTTATAAGATCTCAATGTGTGTCAACAGATTCACACTTGAATAGAAAATAAAAGTATAGAAAGGAAAAGAACGTTTTCTGACCTTAAAGTAATTACCAACAGGTGAGGAGTAAATTATAAAGGTGTACTCCGGAGCTGGTGCAATTCCAAGAACAGACCCGCTCCCCATAAGCAACGGCCGGATATATAAAGAGCCTTTACCCACAGGTGGAATCTAAAGCACAAAACATAGTCCATTTAGTAATTCTTGATTTCTTTCACAGAAAACAAGGGGAAAACAAAAATCGAATATTGACAGCTAAGAAATATAAATTGCTATATACCCAACGCTCATTCGCCAACACTGTCTCCTTAACAGCCTCCAGAAATTGATCAACAGTTGGAGCAGACATGCACATCCTCTCTGCACCATTTCTCATTCTTAAGGCATTCTCCTCTGGACGAAAAAGCACAATATTACCATTTTGTGTTCTATACGCTTTTAAGCCTTCAAATAACCCCTGAAACACGAATTACAGCTATTATATAACAAGGAAACTCCAAAGGGCCACACGGTTGACCATAGATGCTGGTCCTAAGCCCAAAACCATCTTCCTAGTATTTATGATTTTTGAATAAACTTGAAGTTAGTACATCATATAAGGACTCAATCTTTTGCAAATAGCTGTACAGAAGTGACACCATTAACACCCTTCAACCTTTTTGGCAGTAAAAGATGGTATAAAACAATTTATTAAAAAAAAGAGAGAAATAACATGTTAGCATATCCCATAAGTACCTTTCGCTTAATTATCATTCAATTCAAAGTTTTACTTGAAACATCTTTTTTCATGACAAAAGGCTTTCTCAAATCTATGGGTAGTTTGCACGCATTAGAACTTCATTACTCAATTTGCGCCTTTACACTACGTAAGTGCTCCATTAAAGACATTTGGGTACGTTTGATGAAAGGAAAAAAGAGCACGGGTACAGATAATTAAGAAAAGGCACATATTGCCTCAGCACATAAATGCAGGGCCAGCGACCAGGGTAAGCAAGACTAAAAGAAGGGCGAAGAAATAAGAGACTGCACCTGTCCATAATTCAAGACTCCGGCAGCGGGACTCATTTCAATGTTCCCGTATCGTCTTAATTCACCTTTCGGGAAATTTTCACCCCGAGCACACTTCATAACATACATATAATCAGTAGGCAAGAGTCCAAATCCGAGGTTGTCCCAGTCAATGTCGGCTAATGTGGATGTTTCACTGCAAATGGTGAAAAATATTAGTACCAAGCAAGAGAAGAATAGTTAACTATTTAGGATGACCTTAATATCTAGCATCAGCAAAGAGAGAAAAAAGAGGTCTCGTGTAATTTTTTTTATTTCAAGTAAGGTCTATAGTAATTTTTTAGCAATAACTGCTGCCCAACAGAAACCGGAGTTATTCCAAGTTCTTGTCAGTTGTCAGTTGTCACCAGGTCACCTATATTAACATGTTATTAGGAAATCTCATATAACTGCTGCCTAACAGAGCTCGGAGTTATTCCAATTTCACCAAGTTTACATTGGGCGTCTTTCTACACCCAACTTACCTTCTCTAAACCAAATGGCAACTTCAACGCTCTAACATAAGTCCATCAAGGAAAAGAGTTAGCTACATGTGGAATATTCAATGTGGTCTAACTTTCCGAGTATAACAAGCACTTGAAACTAATTCATAATGAATGTACACCTTAATAAGCTCAGGACACACCATGTGAAATCCAAAACAGAACGCAGCCAGAAAGATTGCTCTTTCTCAAGCACTGTCGAACGTTCTATAGTCTGGTTTAATCAGCTATTGGGGAAAAAAAACTTTTCCTTTTATTTTTCTGGCTAGGCCCAATGAACACTGAATGATATAGGTATCACATTCTTCATATAACACAGAACAGGCTTTTAACCCACTCATATAGCTCAAGATAGCTGTTCTAGAGTAGATTATTAGTTTGATAGATATGGAAAAACAAAAGGCCAACAATATGCCCATTTTGATCTTCCTCAAGGCATGAGGCGCATGAGGTGGTGAGGGCCCGTGGCGGTGAATCAACAAGCGAAGGCAAGCGTCTCATACAAAAAAGATACAGTGTTATTTGCAGTCAAACTTGCATACTAACATTTCTGCATCAATGTCATGTTTGTTGGACTTGAAAAAAGGTTAATACATGGTTGTGTCATTGGGTTTGGTTGGTCGATCTTTATATCCAGTCCATACAGGAAAAATTGTTTCAGAACTACAAAACTAATTACTGAACCATGCAACACCAGGTTACCATACAACTATACAGAGAAGTAAAAGGTATGAATAATGAAGCAAGCAGAAGGTGAAAAAGAAATCTAGAACTGATATAAAACGATACGGAACTTGTGTAGTAATCCAACCTTGTCCATAAGGCACACCTAGGGATACATCCTCAGGCGTTTTGCTAATGCCTCACTAAGGCCAAACGATTTCTAAAACCAAGAGTAATGATCAAACGCATTTAGCACCTACATTTTAGCATTATTTCCCCAACCATATCAAAAGAGAAATAAAAAAATTACGGAATACACCAAAATAATCACAAATCGCCTATGTGCACCAGTTAGGTACACAAAATTCACACATTCAGTGGCCAAAAGCAATCCAGTTCCGTCCTCGCTTCATATTCACCACACAATCTCAACCCCATCCCCTAAACCTTGACATTACACACAAGTGTTACCATACACCGACAAGGCGACAATACAGTATGATTCCTACCTAAAGTCTAAACCAGTACTCGTTTTTCTCAAATGACTTTTAATAAACAACAACAAAATCACATTAATTCGCTTTAAAAAAACAATTCAATTCAATTCAAATTCTCACGAATCACTAGTCACTACATACAACGACGAACAAATGAATAACGTATAAAATAAGTTGTTTTATTAGTTAAACACTCATTTATCGCTATCAAGTTGTTTTATTAGTTGTCTTACATAAAAATTACTGCAAATGAATCACTGCGATAAAAGAAAACAAATCAAATAACAAACCTAATAGTATCCGACAATGTAGCAGCGCATTTCGCCGACGAAGCGATACGAACATTAACATTTGAGATTGATAACTGCTTTTGAACCTGCAAATCAAATAAATCAAAAAACAGTAAATTTCAAAAAAATAACACAACAAATTAAAAATAAAATGAAATTAAAAAGAGAAAAGAGAAACTAAAGACAAACCTTGAGAGAAAGAGGTTGACGAAGACGTTTAAAGGAGGAGGAGAAGAAGAGAGGGGATTGATAAACGACGTCGTTTAGAGGAGAAGGAGATAGAAAAGTTTGACTAAGTAGAGTGGTGGCGGCTTTGCTCTCCATTGTTTTTCGTTCCTTCTCTATCTATTGACGCTTCTTCACTTGTTTCTTTGTGTTGGTTTGGTTTATTTACTTGCCACCGGTGTTCAATTTTTTCACTTTTTTATTAAAAGCGGATATATCCGTATTAAGTAAAATGAATTCCCGTCATAATTAAAACGGGTTAAAATAGAATAGTGTCAAGAAAATTGGATTTGATACGATATGCCATAATTAGACTACTAAATAAGGTACCTAATTCAACTTGTCTTTTTAGGTTTGATATGATACTTGCATTTTGCCTAGTTGGGCTCTCTTTGGTATAGTATCGAGAATCTTGTGACAACTTTTTATGTGCTTTATACAATTTTTGTCAATAAAAGTTTCTTTATTTGTTGAGATTCTGTTAAAAAAAAATTAAAAAAATGTTAAAAAAATAAATTATTTGTTGTTTTGGGTTGATTTAAAAGTATTTGTTAAAATGCTATCCATATAAGTTCGAGTTTTCAAAATCTGAAACTTGGAACAAACACGCAATTACCATTGGCGTGCATCTAATTTTTTTTTTTCTTATTTTTTTAAAAAAAATGCTTAAACACGCCGTTGGGAATGACGTAAATGCTTTAGTCCATATCATTAAGTTTGCATTTTCCTACTCACTAGAAACATGTCATTGTAATGGCTCCCGAGTCTACTTTGACACCATTTTGACAAATACTTTCAAAAACAATCCAAAACGACATATACTTTATTTTTTAGCATTATTTTTAAAAATTGTTCAGATTCTGTGTAGTCAGTTCATACTTCATAGAATTTACACTTGATTATTATAATTTACATTAGTAGTTAATTTCTGGCCTTTATAATAAAGTTTTTGAACATTGTTTTAAGGATTATAAGTTCAACTATAAAACAGGTTCTTTCACTTAAATATTAACCTCAAAAACATTACATATAAGTAAAGTTAAATGTGAATTTTAACGTCAAAAAACTAAAATGTAAACTATACTTTGGGTGTGTTTGGCCTAACTTTTCAAAGTGTTTTTAGAGTCAAAAACACTTTTTGGCCAAACATCACAATAATTTAAAAACTAAAAAAAGTTTCTCAAAAGCTAAAAAGAGTCTTTTTGCCCTTAAAAATAGAAGCACCAAATTGGTGCTTCTATTTTTTGAAAACTCCTTTTAAAAAATTAAGCTCAAGAAATAGAAACTCATTTTTAAGAATTTAGGCCAAACATGCTCTTTAAAATGCACAAAAAAAGTACACATAAGCTCGGTTAGTCGGTTATATATTAGGTAGCCTCCAAAGTAGTGGGAGTAGTTAATATTTTATTACGGGTATGAAATATATTATCTTGGTGATTTTTTACAACTTTATCATTAATGTTCGTGATTAAAATAATAATAAGTCTCTTGAGAGACCGTCTCTCAAAAAGATAAAACATTTAATAAAATTAATAATTACTTGTGAAAGAGAGACCATCTCTCTTAAGAGTTTGTATTAAAATAACAACTTTACCTCTAAGACGGTGTAAACAATCCAGAATATAAATAAGGCCTATTGTAATAAGCACCAACATCATGCCAATTCTTGCGGAAAATGGGGTATGCGACTATGACGAGAGTCTAACCAATGACTTTGAAACGATATCTCATCTCGACCAAGGAAAATTTTTGTAAGGAAGTTTATTTCAAACGAATTCCCGAGCTTTGACAAAATACGGGAGAGTGGAATGGAGAGTACGGCCCAAATGCAATTACTCGAAGAAATCCATGTTTTGCTTTAGAACCTCATCTTGGAGGGTGAAATGCGTTGGGACGAAAAAAAAAACACCGAGCTAAGAAAAATCCTTGTGGTAACAAATATTTATAATGATCAATGACAGTAGTTAATTAACAAACTACCATGACAGCCCCTGCAACCGCTAACTAGAACATAAAGGCGCTTCTATACGGGCATCAAAGTTGAGTACTAGTAACAAATAGCCCCACGCAAGTGCCGAAAATTAACAAAATGTCCAAACGTACGAGCCGGGGCACGAGGGTCCTGGTACTATCCAGCAATATTACAATCAAGCCAATCACCTGAGAAAATTAGGTCCTAAACCTCACTTAACTATGTACTACTGGTATGTGACACAGAGTCATCAGAGAGTCAGAGACTACTGAAGACCTATGTCAAAATTAATCTCACATAAAGCAGCCCTATAATAAAAAATTTAATCAGAAGGAGCATCTAGTATGTGCAAAGACACAAGTTGGTCAAACAGAGGAAAAAGGTTGAACACATAGTCGCTGATGAGCAGTCGAAAGTTTAGATCCTTCTCTTAGACTTTGAAATCAGCTACTTCTCCGCTAAATGGCAATAGATCAGTTCACGCGTCCTCCGGAAAAGATGCCTTCTGTGTGTTACAAAGGGGGAAATACATATTAAACAGGAGACAAAACATCAGTCTATTGATGTGCAATCCAAAATCACTCTTGCTGGGTTATATCACATATATGGATGAAACTATGCATGCAATAAACTGTTTTCAATTGACCCGTGGCATAAACAGGGAAAATTGTCGATTATGTGGAAATGGAAGTGCAAGTCTTCGACGAGCCATTTTGATTTAGTCTATTTTATCCTAAATCCAAACAATGAACATTTGGCTCCACCAATAATGAACAGACGGCACATCCATAAACCATAAAGAACTAAACAGAACAAAGTAATCAACAAAGATTAACAGTAATACATTACACAACTGCCAAATACTATTTTACTCGTATCATCAATAACTGGAATACAGACGTACAATACGCAAGTCTCCCAGATGTACATATCAAAGTACCAATATCCCCTACCGATGAACTTGATAATTAGACGCAGTAATTCTATAGTCTAATACATAAAACCACAGAAAAGTTGAGCAATGCTTTATAAAAGCTGAATCCATCATACTCATTTCAGGAAATGTGTTTTCAATTTTAGAGAACTGCATGTATGTTCTGCAGCCTCCTTAACATCTTCCAACCAAATGATATCAACATAAATAAAAAACCAAATACATGGATCATTTAACGCCTCATATCCGATGAGCATGACAGTGTATTCAAGTAATAACTTCAACTAATACAGGAATACTGAAGCTAAATTGGCAGTTCTCAAATTAGCAAACCTAACTTATCCCATTCAAATGAAGTTTAGAGAAGGGAAATACAGTTACATGGCCCCAAAAGAAGTATTAATCCTCCCCACCCTCAAGTTATTGTTTACGTACTAACTAGGGCTACCACAAACAGAACTTGCTCTTTGCTTTTCGTGGCAGTAACTTTGTAGGCTTGTAGCAATCTCTGAATTGTTGACCATGTGGTTCAATGTCAAGAGTACTACACGTTCTTATAATGTGTAAACAAGTTCAGAGGGAAATTTTCAAATAACATCAACACCTTTTCATAAATCATAGTTGTGTTAAAAGCAATGATCACTTTCTCTGTTATTCAACTTTAGATATATGCATTTCGAGGTGTCAATTCGAACTGTATGTGAACTAGTATAAGAGATATAGTAAGTCGTGGCATATTTAGGTGTTAACTCCCTCCAATCCACCCCACTTTACCAATATTCCTTTTGGAGACAATCCAAGTCATTCTATCTATTTCATTCTACCCGACATCCCTACCCACCTTCACTGAGCCACTCCCCACCCATCCCAACCGTCGCTCACCTTGATAACCCCTCCTTTGCGCACCTCCTTCCATGTCTCTCATTCCCCTTCACATTTTTTTCCCAAAAAACTGGAAATTCAGGTTAAAACAAAAAATAAACTACCAAGTCGAAAAACTTAACACGTCATTGTCTTTGCCGGAGAATTTCGTACCTCAATAACTAACTTATTTTACAGAGAAAATATTGTTGATGATGGCTAGCGGCGGCGGTGCTAACATTGGGTTCATGGGAATGGCAGCTGTTGGGTTGATCATTGGTGTGTTCAGTATTTACAACATCAACAACATTATCCCAGTGCCTCAATAGCTCCCGAAAAATAAAGAGGCTAGGGGGGTCGGCTGTACATAGTCTCACCCTTGTGTTAGCATCGAAAGACAACTGCTTCATAGGAGAAAGAAGCAAAGCCACTTTAGTGAGCCATTTTGATTTGTTCTATCATAATCCAGAATTAAAGAGTAATGAGTATTTGCCTCTATTGGAAATATGGAACAATTGTGTGTAGTACATATTTGCTCTAAATTAGACAATTGTTGAATACTTTTCCTTTAAACTTTTGCATCGAGAATGGGTTGGATTGGAGAGAGTGCCTTTTTGATTTCTTCTATTAGGTTCGGATGGGCACATGAACACTACCACGCATATAACCACAAACACCCACACACACTTAGGCTACCTTTGAAACACTAGAACACAAATGGAGCAAGATTGGAAAGAAAAAAATGGAAGGCAGTTCCTCTCTTCACTCTTTAAGTTTGACAAGAATCACAGATTGTAATTCAGGTTACCTCATTAGGCTTGGTTGGTTCTCCAAAATTTACTACGTGCACTTGCTGTATCACAGTTTGCTCTGTTATGATACGTACTGCTTCATTATCGACTAGTACAGATTTGTCGACTGCACTTTGCTGAACCTGTGTGTGAGATATTCTAGTACCAACCATCTCTGAAATGATTTTAGAGTGTTTCTCAACTTCAGCTAGACTGTTGACCACTTTTTCAGTACTTTCACCTTGGCTTGATGGACTGACATGTTGACCATCACCACTTGGCTGCTTAAATTTCACACTGAACATATACCAAGGCAAGAACATAAATCACTAAGAAAGCTGAGGAACAATTGAAGCAGTACATAAACTACAAGAGACGATGAGCACAATACAGAATAATTTCATTCTTCTTCCAATTAGATTTTATGAGAAAAGTTTAATACCTGCTATCATGGGAATCAACACCTTCCTGCCGCCTTTTCTTGTTTGAACTGGCATCATTTTGATGCTCCATATCAGTCCCAAGAGTAGACGAGTTATCGATTCTTCTTTTTCTCACACTAGAAGTTAAGGGAAAAGGATCAGAGCTTTTATGCACATCTTCTCTCGCTTCTGAAGGTGCTGCCTCATCATCTGCAGAGGGGACTTCATGAATCACTTTCGCTTCTCCAGAACCCGTTCTGCGAGGCTGGTGAGCAACATTTTCAGCAGGAGCAACCATTTGCATTTCCTTCTGCCTTCTGATTTTCTCTTCTATTCTCATCAGTTCTTTTTCAACAGATCCCAACTTTGCATCCTTGTACGTGGAATCCAAAGATGATTCCATGTGCTTAACTTCTTCAGAGGGATGTTTAAAAATTAATGAAGCACATTTTCGAAGCCACGAGGGCGGTCCTGGGCTCTCTTCTGAAGACGAGAGTTTATGAGTTTGCTTAATTGGAGAAACCCGTATAAGGACTTGAGGAGTAGAATCTACACATGTTTTCTGGATTTGAGAAACTATGATACGATCAGAGTCGGATTTCACATCTTCCAATTTATTAAGTTGTTCAATCTGGGAATGTATCTCTTCTCGGTCAGCATGCAGCATTTCTCTCTGCTCCTTTAATTTCATCCTTTGCACCTGCAGCTCTTCAATCAGGTTCTGCAGCTCCGCCCATGCCTTGTTCCTTTGCTCACGATCAGCTTTAATTTCCAACTTCTCTGCCTCAAACTTATTCAATGCCACAGCAGCTCGTTCTTGTTCCTTTATCAGATCTTCCTTAAGAGAACTAATATATTGAAGATCTCGTTTTTTCTCTTCCTCAAATGTTCTCTCCTTCTCCCGTAAGTAGCTTTCAACATCTTCACGCTGTTTGGTAACAGAATCCTCCAATTCTCTCTTTCGACACCCGATCTCTAGCAACATATCTGCTTTTTCTTTTTCAAAATTTGAAAACCAATCAGAACGTTCATGTTGACTCTCACTCATAAAGGTTTCTCTATCATGATTAAGTGATTCAAGATCCCGTTTAAATTTCTCACGCAGGACCTCTTTCTCAAGATTAAGGCTATCTCGTTGATCCTTGAGAAAATTTTCGATCACCACTCTCTCCACAGCTATACGTTCTTCCTCCCTGCACAGTTCTTCTCTTTTGACATCGATAAACTCCCACTCAGTCTCAAATTTGGCCTTCTCAACCTTCAATTTCTCAGCTTCTGAGTCAAGTTGTTGTTTTTGAGCCCTGATCAAATCAATTTCCTCCTTTAATTTTGTTTCCAAAACCAAAAGCTCACCAGTCTCTCTTCTCATTAGCTCAAACCTCACTTTTTCATCTGAGATCTCTTTCTTCTCCTCTTCCAAAGAAATTAAAACATTTTCTAGGTCCGCCTTTAACTTATCGATATCTTCTCTTTCCTGTTGCAAAAGGCTTTTTGTTAGCTCAATCTGAGTCTCAGATCGATTAAGATGATACTCCCTCTCTTGCATATTCTTCATTTTCTCCGCTAAGTCTTCACCCTTATTTGCTACCACCCTAGATTGCACCTCCAGAATCTGCTCTTTCTCAAGAATACTGTCCTCCCGTTGATTGAGATCTAACTCCCTCAACTCCCATGCCCTTCTTTTTTTCTCAATATCCTCGTCTATAAGTTTCTGTTTCCCCAGTAGCTCCATATCAAATTCATCTCTCCTACGTTTCAGAGTAGTTTCCTGATTAGCAAGAATTTTCTGGATTTTGGTCTGCAAGGTTAACAAAAGATCTCATCAAACAACATCAAACCATATTCAAATTAAGTTAATCCGGAATCTCATAACAGATTGTTTAACAAAGAGGTCAGCAAGTACATTTTCTTTGCTAGAAAGCATTTCTTGTGATACAAGCAACTCTTGCTCTTTCTTGTTCAAAGAAACCTCTTTCTCAACCACAACCTGCAGAAACAAATATTTTTGGCATCATACATAATAGATATTGGACACGTACAAATCCTACAACCTCCAATAACCAAATAGTATTGAATTGAAATATACAATAAAGAAGAGAGAACGCAAAACCTTTTCTCTCTCGGACAGACAAATAGCATTTAGCTCCAAATTAGATTTTTGCTCCACCAAGAGCCTCATTTCGGCTGCAAGACTCTCTTTCGCATCTTCCAGCTCTCTCTCAAGCCTTTTCAGTGCTTGCGATTTACTTAAAATGTCGGCTTCCCTCTGGTTTAACAGAGCCTGACTATCAAGCAACTTATTCTGTGATTCACTTAACACTTTCTGTCTTTCTGCCAAGGACTGTCTTTCTAGCATAAGCTCTTTCTCCTTGGCGTCACAACTGACACATAGAAGATATAAAACTGTAAGATCCTACTGCAGAATTGATGGTTTGCGAATATCATCTTCCTCAATAATAATTACAAAATTAAGTATACTGCCAAATCATATACGGATTGAACCAAATATATACTTCATATAGAGTAGCACGGCATATTCGCACTGAACAAACTTAAAAGAAATGACAAAAAGACTCACTCAAACTTAAAAGATGCATTTCTACGTCGAAGATCATCCTCACGGGCTTCAACTTCCTGGAGTTTCCTTCCAGCGGCTCGTTCAGATCTCCTTGATTCTTCTCGTAATGATTCAGCAGCACGTAACTTCACTTCAGCCTCTGCATACTTCAGCTCAGTATCTTCAACCAGACTGCGCGCTTCAGCCATTTTACTCTCAGCTGCAATCTTTACTTCCGCACATTCAGCACGCATTTCACGCAAGGCTTTTTCAATCTAAAATAGCAAAAGAAAAACTTATCAGATAGTATAAATAATACTCCGTATAAATTATTTTATAAAATCAATTACAACCTAGTAGAAAGCAAACAGAAAGGTAATTGAGAATATGCTGGAAAACTCACATTAGCCACACACTCTTTCTCTATTCCTAGCAACTTCTTTAAGTTATCTTCTCGCTTTCTTGCTTCAGCTAAGACGGACGAAATTGCAGCTTGGTCGCGCAAATGTTTGACTTCAACCTTTTCAGTAGATAATCTACTTTCCTCGTACTTGGAAGCAGAATCTTTTTTTTCCAAAACAAGCACACCTATGTTGTGTTGAAGATCAAAAATCTACAAGAACGTACAAAACAGAATTAAGTAAGTATGTCAACAGCCAAGTAGACGTTTTTTTACTAATACCCTCATTGAACATATCACTCATTTTATCAAGTTGAATTATAAAGTCAAAAGTTTTATAACAACTACTTTCAATTTTAATTATCAGCCTAACAGTTCTTTCTTGAACAAACCCAAAAATAATGTTCACCACCTTGTACTTCAACATCTCCTACATTGCATTGTCACATAGAAATGCGCGTATACCCTTAACTTCACTATATTCTTCAGTAATCGACTAATTTAAAGTCAGCTTTCAGCATGCTGGATTAAAAGGGGATACAGATACGTCTATCGAATAGCTTAACCACCAATCTTTATAAAAAGCTCCACCCAACCATAGCTAGTTAGGTACAGTCTAATTCCAAGCGGAAAAGTGGAAATTGAGTAAGCAACAAATACATCTATATGACTGGCAACAACAATTATTAGGCTAAATTAAATAAATATAATTATAAATCCATCAAAGTTTACATGAAACAACTAACATCATCAAGAACCAATTAAATTTAGTTCAAGTGAAACATACATGGGAAAATCTCATTTCACACGGGCTTTTTCCGTCTGAAATTAAGACGGAGAACATGCTGTCATTTTGTGATAAAAAAAGACCATTTCATGACAAAATGTAGCAGCTAAACTTATAGCTAAAATTGTTCACATTTTTAAAAGAAAATTGTCTACTAATTTTTTACCAAAAAATGGGCACATCTTATCGCAAGTGGGTCACATTTTCTCCGTGTTAAGTTCAGATGGACAAGGCCCGTCTTAAGGAAGACTTGTTGAACATTCATATGCTAACCGCTAATAATCCAATGCCAAACAACCCAGACTAGACTGCAATCAACAAAAATCGCTCACTTCAATAGAATTCACCACAGTTAGCAGCACAAACCGGAAAAAAAAAAAAAAGAGGAGTATCAATCATTAACGAACAATGAATCCTCAATACCAAGACACTACACTAAAATCTACGAGTAATTAACAATATTCTTTCAACTACAATAGATATACTCCATATTAGCAGCACGAACAAAAAAAGCATCAAACCGTAACTAGCAATGAATTCTCAATACCTAGACACCAAACCAAAATGTAATCCCTCCGTCCCAGTCAATAATTTACGTTTTGACTTATTTTTCGCTCGCAGAATAAAAGTAAATGTAAACTATTAATTGGGACCGAGGGCGTAATAAACAAAACTCGCTCATCTACGACAAATAATCCACAACTAATCAAGGAATAGCACAACTAAGATGGAGGTATTGGGACAATATGTCCCAGGTTCGAATCCCCTCCCGTTTATTGTAATGTGACTAAGTACGCGCTTCGAAACTAAACGCATAAATAAATAAAAAACATAAATTCTTTAATAAAATGGTTTCACAATTAACTGAAGGGCATTATTGTCTTAACCAATGATCAATTACCATTACTAGCATACAAAAGAAATCAAAATCAAAATTATAATTCAATTAGAAAAAAATAAGAATAATAATAATAAGAATAAATGATGACCTCAGCTTCAAGCTTTGCGATATAAGCGATGAGAGCGGCTTTATCACGGCGACGAATGGAGTCTTCATTAACGGTCGAGATATCGAAACGGCCGTTACTTAACGGAGTTGAAGAAACGTCTGAATTCCTTGATTCCGGTGATATAATTAACGGTCTTAGGGTTGCCGTTATCGGAGTTAACGGCATCCGAGGACTTGTCGCCATTTTACTTTACTGTTCTTTTTATCCGGAGAACATCAAGAAAGAGAGAAATTTTCCTTTTTATACGGAGTTTTATTTATTATAAGGGACAAATCAGTCATAATATACAGGTGAACAATTTTTTAAAATAATGTTTGAAAAGTAGATAATTATTATTTTTGGTTGATTTTGAAAGTATTTATTAAAATAGTGTCTGCGTAAGCTTGAGTTTTTAAAATCTGGAATACGGAACAAGTGTTACTAATAAGTAGAAAATTGCAAACATACAGAAATGTATTAAAGTAAACACGTTATTGGAAATGGTCGGTTTTGTCCAGGTAACGCGTCATTCCCAATGACGTGTCTGTGCAGTTAGTTTTTTAAAAAATATACTATTTTTTAAAATAAAAAATTGCACAAACACACCACTGGGAATGGCGTGTATGTTCGGTGTTTTAGCTTTCGACAAACCAAACTTAAGTAATCACCATTTTGATAAATACTTTCAAAACCAACTAAAAACGACAAATAATTTAATTTTGAACATTATTTTAAAAAATTGTTCTATGATAATCAACTCGAGTGTATTTCTTTTAGTTTTAGGACTTTGGAAAGTTTACGTGTTTCCCTCCTTTAAAATTTGTTATCAACTTTTGGTTTTATTTTTGACAAGTCGTCATTCAATGAGATTATGAATAAATAGAATTATACAACCACTTGTATATAAGAATTTTACAACCAAGATATAAATATCTGAGCTTATATGTATATTTTCTGAGTTAATTCAAAGTTCATATTTTCAATGTGTAAATGCATGAGCTCAGATAATTTCTAATAAAATTCATATTTTTTTAAAATAAAACTCGAATTCTTTATTATAAAGCTCATATTCTACACCGTACAACTAGTAATATAGTCCATTAATTGGAGATTATGAGATACATGAGCTTACACCATTCAATTTCTAAGATTTTCTTCATTAATCAAAAGATTGTTTATTTTAAAAAGACAAATGATAGACAATAAAGGTGAAATAGTTGTACCAACGCTTTATAATGCATTTGTTCTAGCCAATTTTTATTAATATTTTTTTTAGCAGATATAAATAGAATGATTAGGATAAAAACGCTCCTACCACTTGAACTAGCTGGTACTTATTTATAATAAATTTTGCCAACAAGGATAAAGACAAATACAATGTCTTTATATAGCACAACGCAGCTGTGGTGTCAAATATCAACCTGGCACCTTGACAGTTAGACATACACTGATACACCCCACATTCTCACTTGATTCTAAAGACTGAAAAATGTCAAACCTCCGTTTTTTAAGACCAAAGCGAGTTAAATATTATCCTATTTGTATGGATTGACAAAGATTTTGTTAGTCTCTAACTCTCTAATTCTCTATACACTTTACTTTTGTCTCATCCAACATACTTGACCCGTCTTATGCTTAAGACCGATACTTTTTTCTTATAGTAATCTCTTAAAAAAACAATAAATTAAGAGTACTACATTAACCATTTCATTGATACTTAGATAATAAAAAGACTAGGAACAAAGGATGTGGGATGTACGAGTTTAGGTAGCTGCAAAAACTAAGCATCCTTTCCTTAAGGCCTGCTGTACTCAAGCCACATATACAAAATGAAAGGAGCTTCCACATCCTCTGTCACACACACCCCTCCTAGTCTTAAGATGACATCAAAATAAATACCAAAAAATTGATAATAATCAAAATAACCCACTGCAACTAAAAAAGTTAACGAGGGGTCGGCTAGCGGCCACGACTGGCCAGCACTATAACTAACTGTTGAGGGTGGACAAGACACCTCCGGTCGCAGTTGGTACGACCACCTCCCAACCAGGTCCCTTGAGAGGCAACACATATATGTTGGCATCTGACTCTTCTTCTTCCTTTGTTCTGATTACCAGGTCACTTCGGTCCAGTACTTTTTCTAGATCTTCTTCGCTGAGGTCCCTCTGTATCATTTTGTCTTCCTCATCCTCCTCGTCACGCAGAAGAGCCAGCAGATCCTCCTGTCAATGTCATCCACATTTCATGTGGTCAGGATACTACGATTCAGTGATACGTGTCATAGTAAGACAACCAACCAAAAAGTAAAGGCAACTAAACAGGATGAATCCACAATGAACTCAGCTGGATAAAGGAAAACCACTTAATTCTCCGGTACACCTGGCAAAATTAAGACAACCCCGAATGTCCTGACCCAAACAGGCTTGAACTCACTTTGATCCAATCTGACACAGGCAGGATAAAAAATGGTCTGATCGGAAATAATAACAATACTCACAAGCATGAAGACGCGGCCTAAATTTACTCACATACACGAAATCACAGCGAAAAAAATAAGCCGAACTGATAACAACTCGTTCACCAGGTCTCACAACTCACAATCACTAATATACACATGCAACCAGTTGCTGAAAAACTAAACTTGCCAGCACCAGTTATAAAACAGGGGGAAAGCATTCTTTTTACAAGATACTCCACTAGGGAAAGCGTTGAAATTGCAGGACATAGTAAAGCAAGAGTACAGCACAGCAGGCCACAATAATAGAACAAGTGATGACAGACCTCCATGTCATTGTTCAGTATCCTTTCTTGTTTAAACTGCCCTTTCCCAATCACAACATGTTCAAGCTTCAGCTTACTGTAGGCCCTTTTAAGGATCCGGCCCTGCAAACAAGAATTGTTAAAGACAACGGAAGGAAATAAAAATGATTACACAGTTACAACAGCAATTTGGGCTTGGAAGGACCTCAACAGACTGTGCAGTGGCAAGCCTGTAAACGTGAACAGGCTTGGTTTGACCAATCCTATGACAGCGATCCATTGCCTGTAGATCCATTTGAGGATTCTGCAAAAAAATAAAATAAAGGTCGGTAGATTAGATCTAGTAAAAAAAAGGGGAGACCAAAAACACTACCAGTGGCGGACCTTGAGCAAAATATCTAGGGGGTCCAAAAATTGAAGTTAATGTAGACGCTAGGGCTCGAACTCGGGTTCCCAGCCAGGAGATGCTTTGAAAACCGTTGAAGCATAGAAGTAATCATGCATATTCTAGTCATCATTACTATATATACGAAAACTTCAGGGTGGGCCCGGGCCAGGCCCAGGCCCAGGACAGTTAAGATCCGCCACTGAACACTACTTGCCTTAGCTTTTCAAAAATATAGGGATGGTTAACATGGCCATCACAAATAGTACATATAAATAGATAGATATATAATAGGCTGCAAAAGAGACAGAAAATGGGATTCAAGAAGGAAAAAGACCAACGGAAAAGAAAAAGGGACAACGATAGATATAGTAAAGATAAAAGTGAAGGCCAAAATAAACATGAAAGCTTATCGATAGCAAATATCATCACTCTGTAAGATAGAAACACACCCAGTCACTGTCATAAAGTATGCAAGTGTCTGCAGCAGTAAGGTTAATTCCTAATCCACCAGCCCTTGTACTGAGGAGAAATATTCTGAGGTTGCTATCAATATCATTGAACTCCTGTATCTGTTGATGCAAAAAAAAATGCCTATTATGGTCAAGTGTATATAGGTATAACAAATCACATCAGTACAATCAAGACAACTTTGAAGGTCTGCAAAAAGTTACAAATCCATACAAAACAGTATTAGAATCACATTTGGCCATATTGAAGAACCCACTGTAACCAACCCATCATCCTCATCTACAAAGCAGTGAATTTTAAGTGGCCTTAACTTTTAATCCATATGGCAAACTAAGTAATTAACATCTAAACTTCAGTTTGAGTCCGGCCACGCATTGCAATTGTGTCATAAATGATAAAAGTAATACAAACCGAGCAAAGCAGAACCAAGGCATCTCCAAAATAAAATATTTCGGCAAAATCGACCCACGACATGCATCTTCAAAAACAAATGCAGCAAATAAATATGAACACACAGATTTCCAAAGAGCACCCGTCCAATATAGACAAGTCACAAGAAGCAATATCTGGCAACTTAATAATATATGATATTATATAAAACCAAATGAAGGTAAATACAATTTCTAAGAAGCTGGATATATATATATATAAAGGGAGAACAAAATAAAACACAGGACATAAAAACCACGAGAATAACATTTGCATGAACAAAATGAAAAAAACATGAAACAGATCTAAAACCAAAGTCCAGCATTTTTTGCATAACAGAAATAAAAGCCCCACCTGCCTCTTCCGCTCATCAAGTTTCACACAACCATCAATTCTACAAACTGGGAATCCTTTTTCGCTGAAGTAGTAGTCCATTATATCAAGAATTTTGGTCCATTGCGAAAATATGAGAACCTGGCAAAATAAGTTGATTAGATGGGAAAAGTTTGGAAATAACCTGAACAAACCTCCTTCCATGCATGTTTATAAGAAAATCTAGCTTCTAAACACATACCTTATGTTTGCGAGCAAAAAGCTTCGTCAGCAACTTATCTAACAACTGGAATTTGCCACACTGTCCAACTATTTGTTCTACCGGTGGATAGAAATCTGCCAAAAAAGAGAGAACCAAAGTCCCAGATTGAATAGAATCTCAAGTAACAATTAAGATCAATTGTAAGAAACCGCCTTACATAAATTTGATTTTGTAAGAATTGGCCGGTAAAAAACTTCATTTAAACTGGCTCACACCTTGTTCACTTACAGTGATAGAATAAAGTGAACAAACAATTTAACCCTCACCATCATTATATATGACTTCTTTAAGCCCTTGAACCCTTTAGTCAACATAAATCATCTTTCAGACTTTCACCACTAGTCAAAATACTTAACCTCGAAGTAAATCATTTCCGTCTCCACCTCCATTATCAACACCATAATCTCAGTATTTTTATCATTGTAAGATCATCGCTATCAAATTTAATATTTGATCAGTGTTACCTTCTGCACACAATCTCTCCAACTCCCACTTCCTCCAAAGTCTCTTGTTTGCGCCTAACTCCCTCCACCAGCCCCTCAACACAAAACCGCTCCTCTAGTCAGTATCTTCCTCACCATCACCCTATATCGTTGTTAATCATCTTGGTCACATCATTATCCAAAAGAGTAAACATTTAGTTTAGCAGGACTTAATTTTGGGGAATCTCAACGGAAGCTTAAATAAATAAATAAATAAATAAGAGGTGTGCTTCAAGCTCAATTAAGCCCAAGGGCTAGTGCGGCACTAACCAAAATACATTGGTTCACCTTAAGCTTACATTCTACATGAGGCACAACTAGGGGAAGACTAACTTGACTACTAGGCAATTTCCATATTCTTTACTCACCCTTCTCTTTGCCACCTTATCTCTAGCTTTTACTCTTTTAATGTTAAGCCTCTTCAAAGTCCAAACAAGGGTATTGTTGCACAGAAGTTTATTTTGGTATCTAAAACAGCATGCCTCGTGTCTAACTGTCTATGAAGCGTCTGCCTTCGCCTCTCGCGATACGCCTTGTCAGCACTCACCACCACAGGCTCTCCTCACCTAAGTGCATCTCGTGCCTAGTAAAACTAGGGGGGTGGATTGATAGGGCTGATAACAGAATTAATATGGTGAGATAAGAATTAGGAATCTAAACGAAAGTCACATGAGTATAATGATGAGATGAAGCACATGAGAGGAAGTTAGGACCTTTAGTTTGTTTTTTGGTTGAAACAGTTTATTAAGTGTGATGAGTTGAATTGAAAAATTTATCAGGTGGATCTTAAGCTAAAACTAAACTAGTCAGTTTCTAACAAAATTTCCCAACATTAATGTATCTCTATATACTGCACATTCTAGAAACTTACATGATCCATCAAAAGCAGACTCCAACAGATCAGGATGATTGCAGTTTTTCCTGAGTTGAACCATTAAGTTGTTTAGCTTTCCTTTCATTCCACGAGGTGCTGTGCCTGCATGTAAGTAGGCATTAAGCAGACTCTAAAGAAGGGAATAGCATAATCAGCAAACCAGGGTTGACACCTGACACTCATCAGAAGCATACGAGAAAAAGTTTGACATAAATATACAACAATAGCACAATAGTGACATTTTCAAGGTAATATACAACAGCACATCATGACAACAATAATCATCAGGAGTTTTGCATAAACATATAGTAGTAATCGATTAGTTAGTAACGATCAACTAAACAATTCCTAGGCCGTCTAAAAAGTCATAATCCACTATGCCGTACAAATTCATCGTGCAGACTTCAGTTCATCCAAAAGATTTAGATGAGACAAACATGAAATTCCATCACCACCTATTTATATTGCTCTGTATAGTCTCCAGCAGATAACATGTTTTCAGTATCCAGCTAAAACTAAAAGTCACACCACCCTAACTCCTAAGCCTTCCCTTGCAATTACTAATAGAATGCAACCTGACTGATGATCCTTTATTATAGTGTCACACTTCCCCAGGTTAGCTTCTCTGTCTCTTCCAAATGGGCCATGTCTAAAACTCATGTAGAGCTAACCCGATTATGGCAATTATTACTGTCATAGAAACAGTAGTGTTCTATAAGTCCAACCAGAATTATAAATGCCAAAAGAAATAATGAATCAAATTTGCAAGTGTAGACTGAACCCATGTCCAGCAATAGCCAGTAAAAAACAACACAGCACACATTACGAAGTAAACTTTCCCCTTACATGTAATATCATAACAAATCAAAGAAAGTACTAGGCAATGAGGCATGACTGAATATAGAATACCATCAACATAAGATCCAAAATCTTACCAAGACTAACATTCTCAATTAGATGATTTTCCAATGTGCGGTTAATTAGGTGCTCCTGGAATTTCTTTTGATGCTCAGTCATGGAAGCATATAAAATAATCTCTTTTTTGCGTGGGAGCGATAATTCAACATCAGACTTCATCCTTCGTAAGAGAAATGGGCGTAATATTCCATGGAGCTTGGCTACTACCTATAAATAGTCAGATTGCTTGATAAGGAGGGATACCAGAGATATTTTAGGTCACAAAAAACATTTATTTTTGCATACTTGAAGCCTCCTTTTTTCTTCCATTTCCTCCCTTACAGCTTCATTGGTGCACCTTCCCGACAGATCGAACCTGAATACAATGCAATGTCATTATATAAGACAGTGAAGCCACCAACCGTATGTCAAAGCACAGAGAAAGCTACAAATTCATACACCAACCAGATCACCGTAACAACATTCATATAAATATGATATGATGATGACAATACAATATATGTTACTTAACATGTTGCCAATACAGCTGAGATAGTCAACTTTACTAGACCTTAATAAATGTAAAGTGCATAACAGCGAGATACTTCATTAGGTTCCAAACTATCTAAATAGATTTCATTTCTAGTAGAACGTACTGATCAGGTTATAATGCTTTAGTTAAATCCACGTCTTGCACTATACTAAGCCATGACTTATGGACCATGAGTAACACAAACTAACTTACCAGAGTATTTAAAACGCGAGAAATGAGACGTGATTTTTACAAACTGCTATTACCAACGATGAGTAGTGAAGAGACAGTCACATACAGCACAATGATGAGGATAAGCAAGGAAATAGAAAAGCAAAAAAGTACTCTATAAACATTGGCAGGGAGAAAATTTAAGAAACGATTGGAATGAAGGCCAAGAATGTGGAGACAAACCATGATTCAAATTCTGCATGAGAAGAGAATATATCGGGCAAAATGAAATTCAACAACGACCAAAGCTCTGCCAAGTTGTTCTGCAATGGTGTCCCAGTCAATAGAAGTTTGTTCTCAATAGGCAAAAGTTTCAGCTCTCTCAGTAATTTGCAGTTTGCATTTTTCAGGCGATGGCCCTATGAACACACATTGACAAACAACAGATACGGGCTATTAGAAAATAGAAATCCAAGAAAAAACTGGCAACCAAAATTATGCCAGTCTTATGCTCAACACATACCTCATCCACAACAAGATATTTCCATTTGTAGTGCCTTAAGCATTTCCTAGCATCACTAAGAGCAATTTCATAGGAAGTAATAACAATCGGGAAATTGGGACCAATGTTTTTTGGCATATGTTTCAGCCGCAGTGCATCCCTTTCTTTCTTGTCACCATGATAAATTATAGCCTTCAGTGATGGGGTAAATCTGAAAAATAATCAAAATTAGAAACATAGCGCCCTGAGGAGAGAAGGACGCAGAAGATCTGTGAATATTTACCTAGATATCTCATTTACCCAGTTAGAGAGAGTAGACAAAGGAGCAATAACCATATACGGCCCATCCAAACCTTTCCCCTTCAGATGTGCCAAAAACCCGATGGTCTGGATTGTCTTTCCAAGTCCCATTTGGTCAGCTAGAATGCCATTCAAACCATTTTGCCAAAGAGAGATCAGCCATTTTACTCCTTTGAGCTGATAAGACTTCAACTTTCCACCAGTCAAGAGGGGTATAAGCTCTGCCTGCTCCTTTGCAATTCTTTCCTCAGCAGTAAGGTCTAAATCTTCACCAGCCGTCCCTTCCTTAGATCTAGTCAGCATAGCTGCCACTGCCCTTTTTGCTTTCATCTATAGAAACATAGCCATAATTAGCAACATCCCTAAGCACCATCATCATGTTATGTTTTAATTAAAGAGGCCAAGGCGATTGTTCAGTAGGCTTCAATAATAGTCAGATATCAATCTTTTTTAGGCAGGTAACAATAAATGTCTGAAGTTACCAAAGAAGTACATAGGAATCTACAATATCAACTGTCTTGATAGTCTGGAAGTAGATTCACTCACTCAAGTATAACACATTTGAGTTTTCTTATGTAGTTCTAACCATGAACATGGGATTCCATGAAGATTAGGCATCGAGCTTAAGCTATAACTACAATGGCGGAAATGAGCTCCATTGTTAGTTAGAAAGAGAATTATTGAGAGATAAAATGTAGAGAAAGGATGTAAATAGATGTTATGCAATGTTCTATACGCATTGTACATTAGCCTATTTCTAAACATGGTATCTAATATTCTTGCACATGTAATAATTTAAATTGAAAGACTATGCAATGTACATTAGCCCGATATAAAGAGAAAAGGCTCACATCATCATATTGGGACGCTTTTCTCTTTCGACCTCGTCCTTTCTTTTTCTCCTTACTGGGTTCCTCTTGTTGTTCCTCCGCTCCATTCTTCAACGACCATCAATATAATATAGCATCAGCATTGGAACATAAAGCACATTATAACCCAAAAAAAAAATGCATTCACCTAAGAGAAAATAAACAGAGAAACTTACCGCAGCCACCGTTATGTCATCCATATTTTCCAACAAAAATTCCGAGTATAGCTGTGTTTGAGTTAAAAGATCATCTAACTTTGAGAATTTGATGTCGTTTAAATGGGCAGCATCCTTTGGCAGCTTCTCTAGCTCAGCTTGTTCTTCATGCACTCTAGCTTCAAGTAACTTTTCCTCTTCCTCTGCCATATTTTTAGATATAAGAGTAGAATCTCCATTCTTAGCATCAACAAGCACATCATCCTCTGATTTCACTTCAGCCTCTTCCTTAACAAGATCCTACAAATTAAAGTAGTAAATTTATTATCAAATTCAACAATGGCAGCGGAGCCTATGAGGTCTTTGTGACCAACATGTAGACGGGTGGTAAAAATACCAATTCAGTAACTCAATCTCTAGTTCTCAAGGAAGGAATTAGAGCATATGCACACAGCTTCAGATTATAACATTACTGATCCAAACCGCAAAGATAACTACGGAGTAGTAACTAGTAAGCAAAACTTTTGTTGTACCAATCCACACAAAAACATGGAACCATTGTAATAATCCACTTTTAGTAAGCAAAGCTATAGATAAGAGATTGTTAATTTGTTTTCTCTTCAATAGATGGATACAGCAAAAACATATATGAATTATGAAGCATAATATGAGAATTATTTTTTGACATTGAACATGTAAAAGTTAATCAGCGAACAACATATTAAAACACAATGTGAGCAATGTGACCGCATTTCCCACATCTAGAAGTTTCTTTTACTAGTTATCGATTAATATCTCTTTAACAAACAAAAAAAACGTGATTTGTACTTTGAAACTCATACAACACCACAGATACAAAGCTCTTCACTCTTCACAACAACAAAAACTCGCTTAAACTGTGCAATACAAAGAATCAAACCTATACACCATTGAAGATGACAATTAGGGAAATCTCATACAGGTAATACTGAAGGCGAGTTAATAGAAAGACCGCTTTCAGGTTTAGCTATAATCACTCGCCTGAGTTAGAAATCGAATCTCTCACCACTTATTTACAAAAAGACAACTAAACAATCACGTCAACCAACTTTAAATAATTAAATACTTTTTCTGTCTCAGTCAATAGTTTACTTTTGCTTTATTTACTATCTCAAAATAAAGAGAGCGTAAACAATTCACTGGAACAGAGGGAGTAAATAAATAAATATATAAATACACAAAATATGCAAAAAATAAGAACTATGCCGCTATTTAGTACACTTAAAAAGAAAAATAAACCGTCAATCATAATCATTTGTTTATCTTTGATTAAAACAAACCTTCAAACGAATAAAAAAAGTTAAACAAATGAACGGGACAAAGAGAGTAATTTATACCTCGTCAGCAAGAACAGAAATGGGAGAATCAATTGAAGGATCTGGCTTAACTCCATTGTTTTCCGCCATTTTCAAACCCTAGTTTTTTCTTCAGTACCTAATATCTCAAACAACATTAGTACACCATATACCACAAAATAAAACAATAACAAACAACATATAAAATGCCCCCAAAATTCACCATAAAAAATAACTAACATATTACCTAAAATCTGAAAAATTCACACAAAAATACAGTAATAACTAGGGTTTAACTGTTTAACCAAATATGTGTAAAATAAAAGCGGAACCAGGATTTGTACTTAGGTGCCGAAAACTTTCTGTGTGTCAAACTGTTAATTAATGTTATAAGGTAAACTAAAAAATCCGAAACTTTCGGATTTTTTTTGGGCGACCGTCACTGCTAGCCCCGTTACGACATTGTGCAGTTATTTATATATTTAATTAAAGAATAAGGAAAGAAGCAAAATTTAAGAGGAAAAAAAAAAGAACCTTGAAAATGGAGAAATAAAAAGAAGAGGGAGAATGTGTTGAAGAAAAAATGGAGGAAGTGTGAGTAGCAGTAGTTCATTAAAAGGCAGAGTTAAATACTTATTAATAATAGATATACAGTATATAAATTGATTATTTTAATGTAAAATGTGGACATGTACTGACGGACGTGGGCGGGAAAATGGAGTGGGTTTTTTGGACGATTTTGCCCTTGTTATGCCGCTTTTAGTTTCAAACTTTTGGGGGAATAATAAATAAATAGATAAATTGAAAGAAGAGGGATATTCTTAAAATTGTAGTTGGAGTAACTTTTTAGTGTTTTTTATTTTTATTTGAATTTGTGCTGTGGATTTCGATGACAATGGATGGGGTTTTGCTTTATTTACTCGTCTTGTCGTGTTTTTTTAGTACGGTGTGTGAATCATGGATAACAAATTGACAATGGATCATTGGTTATTTGGATGGGTTGATTCGACAATGCCCGGCCCACTTTGGTTTAGGGTCTAAGATTTGCAGGCCAGCCAAAAAAATGGCATAGCCCTGACACTAGACCGACCCGAGCTGATTTAGCTATGCGCCGGTTTAAGGCCAGGTATGAGCCCTCCCGCATCAGCCTGCCTAACCCATCAACCGGTTTAGGTTAGGGATAGCAATTACGAGTTACGACTCAAACCGAACTGAAACCGAATCGACCTGAAGGAAAATATTCGATCCAAACTCAACTCTGAATAACCTACACCTGATCCACTATTTAAAAATCCATATCCAAATCCATTATTGAAAAACCCGAACCAAATCCAAACCCGAACCAAATACTTTTGAAAATTTAGACTTTATTGAACTTGAAATTTTAATTTTGTCATATAAAATGAAATTTTTATATAGTCAAATCAGGTTTTGAATCGGGTTTTGGATTATATGGTGGATCGGGTATGGATTTGGAGTGGGTATGGATTTGAAAAATGGTAAAATGGATTGGATATGGATTTTAAAATTTTGGATATGGATCGGGTTTGGATATAGATCGGTGGTCCAATTAGTAAGTTGATCGGGTTTGGATCTCGCAGAAACCGATCATATCTGATCCATTGTCATCCCTAGTTCAGGTGGGCTAGGCATAGACCGTGGTTGTGGTTGAATCTAATAATGGTGTAGTAATGTCATTGTTCTTTCATGAACAGGTTTTACTTTTTCATTGACTTTTTACTATTATTTGTCCTCACCTTACCTTCTTTTAAAAAAACAAATTCTATCTATCTTTCTTCCTCACAACACACATCAAATTCGGTTCGAATGATTCAATTGTGGATACTAAATCTTATGTTGATCAAGCAATTATCCATATTTAATTAATTACGAATGAATTATATTAAATTAGAGAAATTTAATTAATTACGGTTATAAAGTTTTATGTTAATAAAATATATGAGACAGGAAAGGCGAAAGGGGAGGGGGCGACATTCGAGTGTCAAAGGTCGACGTGTCGTGGCCAACGTCAGAAGGTGAGGGAGAGATTAGAGGGACAACAATCATATGGAAGAGGGTAACGTTTATGAGGTGAGGTTGTCGGCGTTCAAGAGTAATGCTGGTGTGGAGCGGGGGCCTAGAGTCCGGCCAGTCTCGTGGAGGCGACAAAGAAGGGATGGCAGGGAGTCGATGGTTGTGGCGTGCAGGTCTGGCGCCTTAGGTTCGTGGGGTCAGGGCTGGTGCGACGATTCTGGGGGCGATATGGCTATATTAGACGTCGTTGGGTGGGTGGTGGTGGGTTGGTGGTCGTATGTGGTGGTTGGTGGTATCTGGCGTGAGTAATTTTAGAGGTTTGTAATTGGAACAAAATGGTAAATTAGGTCATAAAAATGACATGAGTATAACGATCATACATGTGCATGATTGAGTAAATCATGTCCATAAAAAAGCACAATCTTGTAGTTATTGTACATAAATTAAAGGTGATAATGGGTCGTGCGGTCGTGCCTCATTGAGACTTAGGCTATGTAACAACCCGAAAAGTACCCAATTTTTCTAGTAAAATTTCTTAAGGATACTTTTCAGCAAGGTTAAGTTTTTTTAAAATAGAATTTATTGTTTCGAGTCGTATTTTGAAATTCCGAGTTCGTATTTGGAATTTCTGAGAGATTTCATGAAAATCCCGTTTTTAGTCATCTTTTACTTTTCTTGACTTTTAAGTCGTCTTTGACTTTTCTTGACTTTTTAAAGTCGTCATTGACTTTTCTTGACTTTTAAGTCGTCATAAACTTTTTTTGACTTTTAAGTCATCTTTGACTTTTCTTGACTTTTAAGTCGACTTTGACTTTCGTTGACTTTTTCCGACTCGCCTTGTAATTTTGAAGACCGAAATTTTATTTAAAAAAATAATATTTTTAATTTATTTTTATTAAGATTTATTCGGATTTATGATAATTTAATATAATTATTTTGAATTTATTCGGAATTAAAGAGAGGGTTTTACGATTTAAACCCGAGAGTCATTTAACTATTCCCGAGTTATCTTAAATCCCGAAACAAACCCGAAACCCGACTTTGGCATGAGTCACACGCCCCATGTCATCTTTTTCCACTCACTTTAGATATTTTCATTCTTTCGATTAAACTAATACGAATATCTAAGATATTTGTTACTGTATCGATCC
>JAIUZE010005254.1:0-12832 GCA_022085475.1 Heliosperma pusillum
GTGCCAAACCTACCCTATGTCAAAAGCTATCTTAATGCTTTGTATAGCCCAGGCCCAAGCAAGCAAGACAAGACACGAGCCAGTGGTAGCCATGACACGAGCCAAGACCAACCAAGCCACAAAACAGACTCACAAAACAAGCCAACAAAACCTTTGGAAACTCAGCCAGCAGCAGTGCCTTGGGGAGGGTCTCAGGGCAACTTCCAAGCTTAGGGACTCCAAACCCACTATGGGGCATGGTACTAGGGAGGGTCTACTACCTTTTTGTCCAGGAAACCTTCCTCAGAAAACGTCAAGAACACCCCTCAAAACACAACCCAAGAGAACCAGTCCAGTTACAGCCTTACATGTAGCAGTTTAGCTGTTTTGTCAAACCTTCCTCTTTTAGCCAATCAAACAAGCCTAACCAATCCCTAAACCTATGTCTTGGGAAGGTCCTCTACAACTTTCCCCAGGACTTCCCTTCCCAGAAACAAACACACAAAGAGTTAGCTTAGGGACAACTTCAAACTGTCCAGATTTCAGCCTTTGGTGTAGTAGTTAATATGTCACTGTCAACCTTCCCCTTTTGAACAAACAATGCGTGAGGTACCTTCAGCACATCTTTGGGAGCCTTCCTACTTCAGTTTGGTTCACAAACCCAAGCTTGAAAGTCCACCCTTCACCCAAGACACACCTGATCAAACAATTAAGGAAGATTGTCTCTTTAAGAAACTACTTTCTACTTTATCTACTTTATGTCAGAATTCTGCAAGTTTGTAGCTGTTATTTTGTTTCATGTTGTAAGCCCTTGTGGCCCTAGATGTGTCCTAAACGTCTGAGTGTATCCTTGCTGCCTATATACGGCCTTCACCTAATGAAATACAAATCAGATTTGAAGTAAAACATAAAACTGAAACCTTGTTTCTGTTGCATCTCTTGGCTGTGTGCTTGAGACAACTTCCTTTGCTTTGTGCTTGGAAGTGAGCTTGGGTCCTTAGCTGTGTGCTGGGGTCAAAGTTCAACCCTCAATCATTGGCTTTGTGCTTTGGTTAAGGTCCTATCCTTGTTCTTTAACAATCAATTCAAACAGAAACAGAGTATTTGCAAAGTGTCTGAATCTCAATCAAATTGTCATTGTTTAGTTGTCTTTCTGAATAGTTTCAGTGCAAATTGGTTATCAGAGCTTTGGTTTGTGTGTTCATCTACCTAACTACATTAAAAACACAAAATACAACCATGAGTGAAGAGAGAATCACAGGTCTTGAAAACACAGTCCAAGATCTTGTCAGAACTGTAATGGAGGTCTCTAGATCTGTCAATGAACTCCTTGAGGGCCAACAGAACAATGATACAAGGGGAGGCAGAGGTCGAGGGAGAGGAGCACCTTTCCCACAAGGTGGAGTAAGGAGGAAACAACCTGTAGATCAGTTTGAAATGTCAGATTCAGATGGCTCAGATCACAATCTTCTCAGACACCAAGACAAAGATATCAAGGTAGAGATTCCTGACTTTCTAGGTAGCTTGAACCCTGATGATTTCTTAGATTGGCTAAGGTCTGTAGAAAGAGTCTTTGAGTTTTAAGGATACACTGATAGAAAGGCTTTTAAGGTTGCTATCATGAAACTAAAAGGCTATGCCTCACTGTGGTATGAAAACATGAAAACCTTGAGGGTTAGGGAAGGGAAAGAACCTGTTAAGTCATGGCTCAAACTGAAAAAGAAAATGAGAGCTAAGTTTGTCTGTAGGGACTACACTCAGGACATGTTCATTAAGCTCACTCACCTTAAACAAGACCAAAGACCTGTAGAATCTTATTTAAGAGACTTTGAACAACTTACATTGCAATGTGAGGTTGTTGAGAAATCTGAGCAAAAGATAGCAAGGTTTTTAGAAGGCTTGGATGAGAGGATAGCTAGTAAAGTTCGGCTGCAAAACATATACTCCTTTGAGGAAGCTGTCAACTTGTCCTTAAGAGTAGAAAAGTTGGGGAAAGGGAAAGCCAGTGTCTCTAAAACTCCTGCTAGAACACCTAACTACAAACCTTTTGTAGGAATTATGATGGGAGAACCTGTGGCTCCTACTAAGACTCCTTTTAACCCTGATAAAAGCAAGGTTGTTGAGGCAGGCCAAAGGAAGACTACCCCCCTCAAAAAGTGTTTTCAATGTCAAGGATATGGACATTTTGCTAGAGAATGTCCATCTAAAAGAGCTCTGAGCACTCTAGAGGTAATCCAGTGGGGGGATGATGAGGTGTTGGTCTGTGATGAGGAGATGGAAGAGCCTGAGATAGAGGCTAGTGAGGAGTTGATAGAACCTGATGATGGGTTAAGTCTGGTGACTTGGAGGGTGATGCACACACAACCCCAACCCTTAGAAGAAGATCAAAGACACCAGATCTTTAGAACTAGGTGCACCATAAAAGGGAGGGTGTGTCATCTGATTGTGGATGGAGGGAGTTGCACCAATGTAGCCTCTAAGACAATGGTGGATAAACTAACATTGCCCACCAAAGACCACCCTCAACCTTACAAGCTTCGGTGGCTGAACAAGGGGGCTGAAGTTAGAGTAGATCAACAATGTGTTGTTCCATTTTCTATTGGGAAAGGATATGCTGATGAGGCCTTGTGTGATGTATTGCCTACGGATGCTTGTCACCTTCTATTAGGGAGGCCCTGGGAGTTTGATAGGGATGCTGTCCATCAGGGAAGGGACAATACTTACTCTTTTAGGTTTGGGAAGAAGAAAATCATCTTAGCTCCTTTACCCCCTATCCTGAAAGGGAACCCTCCACTCTTAACTGAAGCTGCTAAGGAAGTTCGGCTGTTAAGTGAAGCAGAGATGGAGCAAGAGTTAAATGATCTTAGGCCAGTCTATGTCCTCCTCACCAAGGAGGTAGGGGAAGGGTCTAACCAAGTGCCTAAGGCAGTGCAAGCCTTGCTGAAAACCTATGAGGATGTTTTCCCTGCTGAACTACCTAGTGGATTACCCCCACTAAGGGGAATTGAGCACCACATTGATCTAGTACCTGGGGCTGTCCTTCCCAACAAGCCAGCCTATAGAAGTGACCCCAGGGCAACACAAGAGCTGCAATCTCAGGTGGGAGAATTGCTTAGCAAAGGGTATGTCAGGGAGTCTCTTAGTCCTTGTGCTGTACCAGCACTGCTAGTGCCTAAGAAGGATGGAACTTGGAGGTTGTGTATAGATAGCAGAGCAATTAACAATATCACCATTAAGTATAGGTTCCCTATACCTAGACTCAATGACATTCTGGATGAACTCAGTGGGGCTCAAGTGTTCACTAAGATTGATCTAAGGCAAGGGTATCATCAAGTAAGGATAAGAGCTGGAGATGAGTGGAAGACTGCTTTCAAGACCAAGCATGGGCTGTATGAATGGTTAGTGATGCCATTTGGGCTCTCCAATGCCCCCAGCACCTTCATGAGGCTCATGACAGAAGTCTTAAGGCCTTACTTGGGAAATTTCATTGTGGTATACTTTGATGACATTCTAGTCTACAGTTCAAGCAAGAAGGAACACCTACAACATCTGAACTTGCTTTGTGAGGTTCTCAGGAAGAATAAGCTATATGGTAAGCTAGAGAAGTGCACTTTCATGCAGCCTGAGGTTCATTTCCTTGGGTTCATCATATCAAAGGATGGGGTAGCTGTTGATCCTGAGAAGGTTAAGGCAATCAGGGATTGGCCCACACCTAAGACAGTGACAGAGGTCAGGAGTTTCCATGGGTTGGCATCCTTCTATAGAAGGTTCATTCAGGGGTTCAGTTCTATCATGGCTCCTATCACAGAATGCATGAAGAAAGGAGAGTTTACTTGGGGAGAAAAGGCAGAGAAGTCCTTCAAAACCATTAAGGATCTGTTGTGTAGATCCCCTATACTAGGCTTACCTGACTTTAACAAACTGTTTGAAGTAGAATGTGATGCAAGTGGGTTAGGAGTTGGGGCAGTACTGGTTCAAGAGAAGAGGCCCATAGCCTATTTCAGTGAGAAGCTAAGTGGAGCAAGGTTGAATTACTCTACCTATGACAAAGAGTTTTATGCCATAGTGAGAGCTCTGAATCATTGGGGGCATTACCTAAAACCTAAGCCTTTTGTGCTACATTCAGACCATGAGGCTTTAAAGTTCATCAATGGTCAACACAAACTCAACCCCAGGCATGCCAAGTGGGTAGAATTCCTGCAATCTTTCTCCTTTTCAAGCAAGTACATAGAAGGCAAGAACAATGTAGTAGCTGATGCCCTTTCTAGGAGATCTGTGATGTTGTCATTCATGGAGCAAAGGGTCCTAGGCTTTGAATTCATGAAGGAACTCTACATGGAAGATCCAGACTTCAAGGAGGAATGGGAAGTGTATGCAGAAGGAAAACTCAAGAAGGGGAGCAAGTACTTGACACAGAATGGATTCCTCTTCCAAGGAAACAAACTATGCATACCTAGAGGTCCTTACAGAGGATTACTAGTCAAGGAGGTCCATTGCAATGGACTTGCAGGGCACTTTGGGGTACAAAAGACCTATGAGATATTGCATGAGCAGTTCTATTGGCCCAAGATGCTAGGTGATGTGCAGGACACTATTAAAAGGTGCAAACCCTGTCAACTAGCCAAGTCACAGTTCCATGCAGGTCCCTACACCCCACTACCTGTACCAAACAAACCTTGGGAGGACATCAGTATGGATTTCATAGTGGCATTGCCTAGGACACAAAGGGGCAAAGACTCAGTAATGGTGGTAGTGGATAGGTTCAGCAAAATGGCCCATTTTGTTGCTTGTAAGAAGACAGAAGATGCCATGGGGGTAGCAGAACTCTACTTCAAGGAAATAGTAAAGTTGCATGGGGTACCAAGAAGCATTGTGTCTGATAGGGATACTAAGTTTATGAGCCACTTTTGGAGGTCACTCTGGAGGCTCCTAGGTTCAAGGTTACTCTTCAGCACAGCATACCATCCCCAAACAGATGGGCAGACAGAGGTTACTAACAAAACTCTAGGAAGAATCTTGAGATGTATCATTGCTAAGTCATTAAAGGATTGGGATATCAAACTGTCACAAGCTGAGTTTGCATTCAATAGAGCTCCCTCACACAGCACAGGTAAGACCCCTTTTGAAGTTGTTTATGGTGCTAATCCTCTAATGCCAACAGACCTAGCACCAGTGATAAGGAAAGAAGTCAACTATGATGCCAAAGAAAGAGTACAACAGATGATGCAGATTCACAGTCAAGTCAAGAAACAGATTGAGAGAACAAATGAAATGTATAAGTCAAGAGCCAAAGGTCCAAAGAAAGCTAGAGAGTTCAAGGCAGGAGACATGGTGTGGCTGCACTGAAGGAAAGAAAGATTCCCAGAGAAGAGGAAAAACAAACTCATGCCAAGAGCTGATGGTCCTTTTGAAGTGCTTGAAAGGGTAGGACCTAATGCTTACAAGATAGATTTACCAGGGGATTATGGGGTACATGGGACATTCAATGTGGGAGACCTAAGTCATTATCAAGAAGACTCTGAGGATGAAGAGGATTTGAGGGCAAATCTTTTTCAAGAAGGAGGGGTTGCAACAGGAGTTCAATGCCATGCTCAAAGACAAGGCCAATCAACCTATGATCAGCCTAACCAGGATTCAATGCCAAACCTACCCTATGTCAAAAGCTATCTTAATGCTTTGTATAGCCCAGGCCCAAGCCACCACACAAAGACACGAGCCAGTGGTAGCCATGACACGAGCCAAGACCAAACAAGCCACAAAACAGACTCACAAAACAAGCCAACAAAACCTTTGGAAACTCAGCCAGCAGCAGTGCCTTGGGGAGGGTCTCAGGGCAACTTCCAAGCTTAGGGACTCCAAACCAACTATGGGGCATGGTACTAGGGAGGGTCTACTACCTTTTTGTCCAGGAAACCTTCCTCAGAAAACGTCAAGAACACCCCTCAAAACACAACCCAAGAGAACCAGTCCAGTTACAGCCTTACATGTAGCAGTTTAGCTGTTTTGTCAAACCTTCCTCTTTTAGCCAATCAAACAAGCCTAACCAATCCCTAAACCTATGTCTTGGGAAGGTCCTCTACAACTTTCCCCAGGACTTCCCTTCCAAGAAACAAACACACAAAGAGTTAGCTTAGGGACAACTTCAAACTGTCCAGATTTCAGCCTTTGGTGTAGTAGTTAATATGTCACTGTCAACCTTCCCCTTTTGAACAAACAATGCGTGAGGTACCTTCAGCACATCTTTGGGAGCCTTCCTACTTCAGTTTGGTTCACAAACCCAAGCTTGAAAGTCCACTCTTCACCCAAGACACACCTGATCAAACAATTAAGGAAGATTGTCTCTTTAGAAACTACTTTCTACTTTATCTACTTTATGTCAGAATTCTGCAAGTTTGTAGCTGTTATTTTGTTTCATGTTGTAAGCCCTTGTGGCCCTAGATGTGTCCTAAACGTCTGAGTGTATCCTTGCTGCCTATATAAGGCCTTCACCTAATGAAATACAAATCAGATTTGAAGTAAAACATAAAACTGAAACCTTGTTTCTGTTGCATCTCTTGGCTGTGTGCTTGAGACAACTTCCTTTGCTTTGTGCTTGGAAGAGAGCTTGGGTCCTTAGCTGTGTGCTGGGATCAAAGTTCAACCCTCAATCATTGGCTTTGTGCTTTGGTTAAGGTCCTATCCTTGTTCTTTAATAATCAATTCAAACAGAAACAGAGTATTTGCAAAGTGTCTGAATCTCAATCAAATTGTCATTGTTTAGTTGTCTTTCTGAATAGTTTCAGTGCAGTAGACAATCCAAAATCATTAAGTAAAACTAATCATGATCAAAATGTAACATAGGAAGCATTAGAAAAGTAAAGAAGAGGCTTGGGAAATTTGGGTAAGAAAGTGGACAAATGATTTTGGTCATGTGGAGCTTAAAGTCAAGCTAGTAATAACCAAATGTGTAGTGGATACTCAATCCAAATCATACCAATTCCCATCAACAATAGTCAAAGCCAAAAGCAGCATATTGGCTTATTAAACATATAAAAAATCAAGTTGCAACTTCCCATAATTTTCTTTCTTTCTTTTCATGGAAGCGTTTTTCCTCTCTTTTTTCTTTTCTTTTCTTTTGAGCTTTTCTTTTTCATTTTTCAATTTTTCTAAGCTCTTTTTTTTTCTTTTTTTTTTTTGAGAAACACGGGAATCAGCAATCCCGAGATAGCAAGTTCACACCAAATGGTGGCATTATCAGAACATCGCAAAAGCACATAACACCCCTAAACATATAGTCGGTTACTAGCTCAACAAGGGTAGGCAATATTATAATGTATCTAGGAAGAAGGGTGTTTTTGCGAAAGGTGAACAAGAATGAATGGCTTCAAAATGTAGATCATGACAGTAATACTTATAGAAAATGGAATAAAAACCATACTTATGCGTTTTGATGTAACACAGACTATAAGGAGAAACTACTCACTCCTAAACTGGGATCGGGTTCAGATGTACCGACCACTGGAGGCTCTACCTTACAATATGAGTAGCTTGTCAAAGTCAAGATCAAGCTTAATTAAGTCCAAATGCAATTTTCTACCTACTGTGTACAAGACATCCCCATGATTGCACAATTCCTCATAATATGTTGAAACATCAGCTTATAAAAACTATAAATTGAGAAATGTAAGATGGAAATGATCTTTTCTTTTTGTGTTTTTGATTTTTCGATTTTTTTCTTCTTTTTTTGTGTTTTCAATAAAACTAAAAATGAACTAAGGAAACTAGAAGAAAAAATAAAAAATAAAAATCTAAATGCAATCCTAAATACAGTAAGTCCTAAATGCAAATCCTCCCCCAAGCTAAAACTTCACATTGTCCTCAATCTGCATGCAATTATAACAGAAACAAACCGAGACACGGCTGATAGCACACAGAACAGAGAAACATATTGAAATTCTAATGGGAAAAGGAACTAAAAAGGAAAACTAAAAATGCGAAAAATAAAGGAAAGAAATGAAATTCTTACAAAATGTCTAGCCTCCCCCAAGCTAGTATAAACAAGGGGAGCTCATCATCTCATCACAAAGGCCACCAGCTACAGCCTCTCCTCTCAGAAGGTGGTGGCTCGGATGCGGATCCAGAGGCATCTGTATAGTAGGTATCATCTGCAGAATAATAACTACCATGAGAAGTAATGATCCCGGTTGGGTCGCTGGCTCCTAAGGACTGGTACTCTTCTACTTGGTGATCTTGAAAATCACCTCTATACCCTCCAAAACTCTCAACGCCATAGTCGGTTCCACAGTAATCCGGTCCGGTCGGCGGCACACCTGCATCATAAGTAGTACCATACCCCCCTTCGGGCCAAGTATAAAAAGACGGGTGGGGGCCCTCAGGTCTAATCACACCTTGCCGAGCAAAGTGGTCATAGATGGGGTGCAAAGCAAGTTGCTGGTCGGACTAAATTCTATTAACGGACAAGGTTAAGGCTTCAAACATGGCGGTCACATCGCCCGTAGCATGGGTCGATTGAGAGGATGATCCTACCTCAGGGCGGCGGGATCTAAGTTGAACAGGGGGGTCAATGGGGGTAATATCCCCAACAGGAAGGTAGTAAGTGGGTCAGGGTAAGATAGCCTCACCCTCTTGAAGTTGAGGACGCTTCCGAAGAAATGGAATTTGCTCTACCTCTACGGTCAACTTGACCGAATCACGGCCAGCTATCCTCCAAATCATATGGGGGTGAGAGGCTCTAAACCAGTTAAGCTGAACAAAGTAATCATAATCCAACCCATTTCCCATCTCGGTGGGAGGTGTAGTCAATGCCTGGAGGTCGGTGGTGGCTTGGTTAAAACCACAAACTCGCATAGCAAGGTGAGTGATAAGACCTCCATAGACAATGGCAGTGTTCTTAGGATTAATAGCTTTAGTCAACTGAATAGCAAAATAGTAGGGAATACTAATAGACCATGGCTCTTCACCCTTCACATTCAAAAATCCTCCTAAAATTTCTAACTCAACTCGTCTCACCAAATGAGGTTCAGCACGACCCAAAAAGGTCCATCCCATGAATCTTTGCCAGATTCTAATGGCGGGATGATGGATATGTTTGTGTGGGACATGGTCCCAACGAGAGACAGGGTAAGTCGAAATAGCGTTCCAAACTAGGCTAACATCAAAGCCTTCTGGAGGTGAGGTAACAGTGTCCTCAGAAGTGAGACCAAATTGTCTAGCAAAGAGTTCTAAGTTCATACTATAATCATCATTAAACAAGCGAAATCGAACTTGAGGCATAGTGTTTCTGTTCCTAGACCTATGTAACTCAAATGAGCTCAAGAATTCAAGGGTTAATTGAGGGTAGGTCTTATAACTAAAGTTCATGCAAGCATTCATACCTAGACCCCTAAATAACACTTTAACATGCTCAAGAAGTTTCATATGTCTTAAAGAAGAAACATCCAGGAACTTGGTAGCCCTCATACCTTTCCTTTTAAGAATGCACCATTTTTGCCATTGCTCGTTTGAACTGAATTCTACATCCGGAAAGTTAGGATTATGCATAGCATCTCCTTGATTTTCGAGTTGATCATTTGCTTCAAGCATTTCTATATCCTCTTCTTGTGCTCTACTACTTTCTCCTTGATTGGAGGTTCTTGCCCTCTTTGATTTCCTTAATGTAGGTTCCATTTTCTACAAATAACTAGTATTAAAACACTTCACAAATTGATAACATAAGTGTTATAATACTAAGCTTTAAGCACAAATTCAAGCATAGCTACCTAAGTGAAACATTATCATGCTATCTTTGAGCAGAAATGGATGTTCTTAAGCACAACAATATGTCACTAAGATGAGCAACATACACTTGAATCATGAGTTTGGCCACTACTCAAAGGTACTAATGCTAAATTAACATGATAAGATCATAAGTTCATAGTATAAAGCATGAATTCAAGCATCAAACTACCACCTAAACACAAGTTCTTAGCATATAGTAAAGATGAGTATCCTAATTAGCATATGAGCATCCAAATCATAGTAATCATCCTAATTAATCACTAAAATTCACTCTATAGCATGTAATAAGCATTAGAAATCCAATTTAAACAAGTTTTGCAATCAAAATCAAGAACCCCCAAATTTGGGTTAGGGTTTGTTCATGTTGGATTTCTGAAAAATATAGAGAGATTGAAGTAACTAAAGTAGAATTAACTTACTTGATGATGCTTAGAAGTTGCCTTTGATGAACTATAGTAACAAATTTTGTAAGAAAAGACTAAGAAATGAAAGTTTTGAGAGAGCTTTGAGCTTTGAAATTGAAGAACACGGGTATATGGCAGCAAGCAAAGGGTAGCAAGTTGGCTTTATAGAAGAAATTAGAGCAAAATACGGATCAGGCAACTTACCCGATCGGGTATACACGGATCCGATCGGGGAAGTTCGCTAGTCCGGTTTTTGTTTCTTTTTTCTTTGCCACTTGCCCTTACCTTTTGGCTATGTCCTTGCACATACTTTCTAACCTTAGCAATCTTGACACCTTGGGCCAAGGATAGCTCCTTCTTGTCTCAATAAGTCCTCCGATTCCAAGTACGAAAAACTATCAACTAAACACGCATAATAACAAGTAAAACGAAAAATTGTTCCTAACTATTACAACACAAAATCCAAAAATAGTCCAAATAAAATAGTCCAAATTATTGTCTAATAAGTGGAATAAAGAATGCATAAAGAAAATGTAAAGAAAAAGACGGGTTGCCTCCCGACAAGCGCATTTTTGAGTCGTGCTAGACTTTGTTTTGCTATCCCTCCTTTATGAAGGGATTTGAGCTCCTTGTAGCTGGATTCGTCCTTAAATTTTTCATTTACCTTTTGCCAACACCCATGGCAATCTCATTCTAAACATGCTTCCGAAGCTTTGAAAGTTGCGAGGTCGCCATCTCCAACGCTCAACACATTCCCCTTTTTATCAAAGGTGGCACTTGATCCATCTATTTCAAACGTGATCTTTTCTCCTTTCACATCTATACAAGCTCCAACCGTATTTAGGAAGGGTCTTCCTAATATAATATAGTCATCCCTTTCTCTCTTTGAAAATATGACATAAAAATCGACGGGAATGAGGAAGTATCCAATCCGTATTGGGACATCTTCCACAATTCCTGCGGGAGTATGCATAGATCCATCGGCTAGTTGAAGGCTAGTAGTAGTGAACTTCATTTGTATTGGGCAATAGTCATGATAGACGGAAAAAGGCATGACGCTAATAGCGGCCCCTAAATCACACAATGCACTTTTGACCTTATGAAAACACATCGTGAAAGAAATGTTGAAACAACCTGGGTCTTTAAGTTTGGAAGGAATGAGAATCTTCCCTTCTTCAAGGGTAGGTTCCTTGTGAGAATATTTGGTTGCTTCTTTTTCTCTAGATATCTTGCCAATCCTCGCCTCCAACCTTGAGAAAGCTTCATCATTTGCTTTTGTTGTTTCAACAACTCTTTCTTCTAATCTCCCTTGAGCTTTTATCAATTTCATGATCAAAGCTTCGAGACGGGATGTCTCCTCATGTGTAGGGACTTTGGTTGGTCGGGCTAGTGTTGGATTGTTGCAAAGTTCATGGGGTAACCTAAAGATAGGATCCTTACTCTCTCCATTCCCAAGAGGATGATCACAAGGTTTGTCACTAATCATGTCAATTGTGACAATCGATGGTTCTTCACTCCCTTGGGTGTTTTGACTAGAACTCGACGGGGTCAACTCCTCTACTCTCTTTTGGAGAGACAAAATGGTTGATTTATGTGAGTTTAAGCTAGAAAAGAAGTATGAGTACATGTTATGTTGGGTTTGGGTTACTTCCCTTAACTTCACATCTACTTTAGCTATAAATTGATCATTTTGAAAGGATGAATGTGGAATTGTATGAGATGTATTATTGGGTTGAGTTTGGCGAAATTGTGGGTGAAAAGGGTTTAAGGGTGTGAGTTTGTTCCCACATCGTTGAGGTACATGCCCTATCCCACCACAAAGTTCACATGGTGTTGTTAATGAGGTAAATGGGTTGAAAACTTTTGGGCGATATAAAGTGCTTTTTGGGGTGGTTTCTTTTGGTTGAACGGGACCGGCTAAGGAAATTGTAGTGTCAACATCATTTGAAGTTTCCACTCGGCTTTTCTTTCTCTCTCCCCCATTAGTTTGTGAACCTTACCCACTTTCTTTTTGTGATTTAATTGATAGGTTTGACATATTGGTTCTAAACCTACGGTGAAAAGCGATAACAATCTCTTCCCACTTCATTGGCCTTGTGGCTTCCTTTAAACGACGGATGAACCACCATTTAGCTTCTCCCTTTAGTGATAAAGGAAAAAGAATTTCTGTAATTTGGTTTTGGGTGAATCCCTCCCTCATAAAGATTTGACACAATACACAAAAGGTTTGCATATGGTGTAACGGGTTTTCGTTTGGTTTACCACTAAATTGGTTACCCTCAATGAGAGCAATCAAAGTCATATGGACCCTTAGGATCCCACTAGCGAGCTCAAAAACCCGGTACCTTGGATCTTCCCTTGTTAGTACCATTTTTGTCAACCTACAATAAAAACACAAAAAAGAAAGTTAGTAACGATTTAGGTACGGTTGCACCTAAAAATGGTACAAATTTTAAACAAAAACCAACAATTCAAAGATAAACAAAACCGTGCTCCCCGGCAACGGCGCCAAAATTTGATCGGTTATGTCGCGGTCCCGATACAAAAATAATTACCCGCACTTAGGCTAACAACATAAGGAATGTAATTAGGGAAGTAGGGTGTCGATCCTCAGGGAGTACGTGTTAACTATGAATTGATATGGATTGATTTTTATTTAAGTTCGAGTCATT
>JAIUZE010005255.1:0-27393 GCA_022085475.1 Heliosperma pusillum
GTATATTCTCCAGTAATTGTATGTATCCAGTAAATGGAGTCTTTATTTACTGACGGACATATCGGAAGTGCTTTCATTTTTCCTCCCCATGAGTCAGGAAAAAGATCATCAATAATATCTTCATTCCATGTTAATGAAGGCAGAATGAGATCCTTTATTCTGAGATCACACATTGAGACAGGTGGTTCAAAACCGAATCTGGTGATTCTCGGTGGAGCTTCCCCATCAATCCAACTTGTATTCCATATGTTGAGATCCGAATTTGGGCTGAACTTCCAACTAATGTTAGGAATAATCAGCCTTAGTCCATGAATGATGCTTCTTGTTCCCCAGGATATGGAAGTTCCTTTTTTAATGGCCATATCATTTAAAGGAGATTCCTGGTTAAGAATCTTATTGAAGAAGATTTTACTAAGTAAAGAATTCCTTTCTTGTAAGATTTGCCAAGCTATCTTACCCAGTAGAGCCTGATTAACACATTGTATATTTCTAATACCTAATCCCCCCGATGATTTAGGAATACTTAGAAAATTCTTACTACACCAATGGACCGTATTACTCAATTTTCTCCCTGCCCACCAAAAATGTGACAAAAGAGAGTTTATCTTATTTGCCACACTTACCGGTATTTTAAATACCGATAGAACGAAATTAGAAATGGTGGATAGAACAGAGTTTATCAATGTAAGACGCCCCGCTGGTGATAGAAAAACAGCATTCCAAGAAGAAATCCTTACCTTAACCTTATCAACTAAACTTGAAAAAAAATCTTTTTTAGAGAAACTCAAATCAGATTCAATACCTAAATATTTGCCAATACCTTTATTACCCTTGATATTGAAGCTTCGCATCCCTTTTTGTGAAGATATTAACGTTGTACTGGGACTAAAAAGGATTCCTGATTTACCAGTGTTTATAACTTGACCAGACGCAATGCAATAATCATCAAGAATACCTTTTAAGTGACTAATTGCATCATCCTTATCTTTTAAGAAAAAGATGGAGTCATCCGCAAAGAGTAAATGAGATATTTCTGGTGTCCCTCTACCATGTGAAATTCCATGAATGACACCAGATTCCTGAGCGGCACATAAATTCTGAGAAAGAACATCCATACATAGTATAAATAAGAATGGAGATAGCGGATCCCCTTGACGAAGACCACATTTAGGCTTGAATTGTTCCATAGGTGTACCATTAAGTAAGACTTCATAAGATACCGAAGTAACACAACTCATAATAAGCTTGGTAGTACGAGAAGGAAATCCGTATTTATCTAGGCTAGCTTCCAGAAAATCCCATTTTACGCGATCGAAGGCCTTACTCATATCTGCTTTAAAGGCAAATCTTCCACATTTTCCCACCTTATGTCTATTTATATTTTCCAAAAGTTCATGAGCAATAAGAATGTTAGCACCAATTTGTCGTCCCTTAACGAAAGCATTCTGAAAAGGACCGATAAGATAGGTCATTACACGCGCCAGACGATTTGAAATACATTTTGTCACAATCCTCATAATAACATTGCATAGGCTTATGGGTCGATAGTCCTCCACCTTTTGAGGAGCCTCACATTTAGGAATAAGAGTAATAAAAGTTCTATTTAATTCTGGTAAAATATTACCGTGATTGAGTATTGAAAGAACAGCAGAAGTAACATCTTCCTGAATTGTGTGCCAACATGTCTGATAAGACATAGCCGGAAATCCATCAGGGCCAGGAGACTTTAGTGCACCCAATTGGAAAACCGCTTTCCTAACTTCTTGCTTCAAGTAAGGTTTATCGAGGAAATCCATATCATCAGCTTGTACTTTGCGACAGACATTATCCAATATGTGTGAATAACATGAAAAATTAGAATGGGATGAACCTGCCGAGGGTTCTGGATTATATAGATCGTAAAAATATTTTTGAAAGCAATCACCAATAATTTTTTGATCAAAAATCCATATTCCATTTTTATCCTTAATACTGCTAATGAAATTGCTTCCAGCCCTACCTTTGACCCAATTGAAGAAGAATCTTGTATTTGTATCCCCATCAATATTCCATTTTAGTTTTGCACACTGCTTCCAGTAGAGTAGCGATGCCTTTGCAAACTCAGTAACCTCCCTGTTTGCCTTTTCATGAAAGATCTCATTCCCCGAATTTATTGTCTCATCCATAGCATGTACCAGTTGCTTATCAAATTCTTCCCATTTTGATTTCCATAAAGCTTTTTTATCTAATGCCCACTTCTTAATTATGGCCCGAATAATAGATAATTTCCTAGCTAAGCGATATTGAGGTGATCCTCGAATAAGAACAAACCAATTCCCTTGGATGAGTGATAAACACTCATTATTGACTAAGCTCCAAGAATCCACCTTATATGGCCGTCTCCTTTGTGTTTTTATAAGATTGAAGTCCAATTCGATAGGTGCATGATCGGAAATTTGTATAGGGTAATGGGTGATACCTGTATTTGGAAAGAGCTGAAACCAGTCTTTTGAACCGTAAGCCTTGTCAATTCTTTCATATACTCTTGCTAAACCCTTTCTATTATTACACCAAGTAAACCGAGGCCCCTTGAAAGGGATATCAATCAAACTGTGATCAATTTTCCACTTACTAAATTGCATAGCACCTTGAATATACCCTTTGTTCTTACTAAATTTGTCATGCTTGTATTCAACTTGATTAAAATCACCTAATATGATGTAAGGCTTGTCAAATGAACTTATCCATTGGCCTAGTTCAGTAAAAACTGCCAATCTTGTGTCTAGATTTGGTTCGCCATAAAAGAGAACCAAGTACCAACTTGAAGTAGCATTTTCATTAACGATAAGGATAATGAAATTCATACAAGCAAAGATGCATTTCACCCTAGATTCATTTTTCCATCCCACCCATAGTCCTCCAGATGATCCCATAGCATCTATTCCAAAAGATTTAACAAAACCCGCTGCCCGAAAAAGAGGATTTACTAGTTCCACCTTACATTTTGTTTCTAATAAAAAAGAAAATCATAATACTTCATAGCAAGCATCGCTTTTAATTTAGGAATTGTAGGGGAGAGCGAGCTATTAAGACCCCTACAATTCCAAGAGAGTCCAATCATGGAGATGGAGGAGGTTGAGATGGGTCAACCTCAGCAACACCCAATATCTTGTCAGCTATTGGTCCAGTAACTTCTTTATGATCAACATCATCCAGTAGGAAATCAGAATCCTCATCACTTATCTTGATGCGAAACCCACACTCCTTCTCATTCAATTTCCCAGCCATGCTTTTTGCAGTACTGACAGATGCAGAATGGCATGATTTCTTCGCTAGATGGATGAGGTATAGTTTTGCATGACTTAGAGAAAGAAGAGCATCATTTGGCATGTCCCCTTCCTCCATAACAGAGCAGGACTTTCTCTAGTGGTGTAAGTCGTCATATGTTGTCTATTGTTTGAGGAATGAGGAACCAAGTCTCATGCTTAATTGCTAAGAAGAGCATTACATTCATCGTCTATGACCATCTTCCAATTTCGATCACGAATAGAGGACAAGGAGTTGCGGCGAACACGTGAGATAACTAGTCACTAGTGGTGGTGGTTGGTGGAACAAATGTTAGCGAGGGAAAAGTGTTAAAGTGAGAGAGTTTGGGAGAGGTATAGTTTATACACAAATTCTCATTTGTGACGGTCACTATCCGTCACAAGCTTGTGACGGGTCGGATCCCTCTCACAAGCCTGCAAGTGGGAGCACAAGTGAAAACCCATTGATTTTCCACTTGCCCTCTCACTTGCAAGCTTGTGAGAGGGATCCGACCAGTCACAAGCAAGACTAATTGTAGTTTATAATATAAGGGTAAGCATTAACCGGCTAATTAGGTAGCTAGTTATTCAAACCCAATCAATTAAATTTTGTGTCGTATTCGTGTCGACCCACTTAGAATAAGTGGATCATCAAGCCTGAACCCTAACCCATTAATTCCGTGTCGGGTTCGTGTTGTTTTTCGTGTCATGTTAATATTTGGACATTGTAAATAATTTATTTGATGAAGGTGTAGACCTCGCAAACGGGTCAGTCGGGTTCGGTTTGGGGCAGGCTAGTTCGAGTCAGGTCAATTCGAGTTTCCGATATTATTGGGTTACTTCGGATCAGGTCAGGTCCGATAATTTCATGTAGGATTCGTGTCGTGTTTTTGGATCGTGTCATTATTTACCAACTCTTCGTATTTCCCTACATAAAAGTATGTATAATAATACTCATAATAAGTTTAATTGCCAATTTAAGCCGACATTAAAGTAGAGAATTGAGAACAATATTCCCTTGTGCGTTAAACAAAAAAGCCCTAGATCTCTTCCTAATTAAATACACAACAAACAAATTAACAACTCAATAACTAATATCATAAAGCATCACAAATAACACATTAATGCATTCATCATAATCAATATTCATATTCTTATTCACATTGTAATTAATTAATTTCCAAAAGCAAAGTGGGTCTCCTACTACATTAGATTTTTTAGTCTAACGAAACGGACACTTAATTGCATTACAATAAAAAGAAAGAGGAATCGAACTTGAGACCCGTTATCCACAATACCTCCGTCTCAATCACTATACAAATACATCTTTGGTACTACTTCGTACTACATTAGTAGATGAGTAGATCACACTGAAATGACATAAATCTCCTACTTTATAAAATAAGGTTAAATAGATGACAGAAATAAAAAAGACCAAATGCAGAGTCTGAAACCCAGAAAACACCAAAAACCTGTGTATATTTTGTGTCTCTTATGTCATGCCAAGATCGATCACAACACAACACACAAACACAAACACACAACAACGGCGGTGATACCAAAGACACTTACCACAATTAATTCTACAAACCTTTATTTTTGACAAATTTTGAAGAAAAAATTAAACAAAAAGATCTCTTTCTATTTCCTTTTTTTATTTCTCCTTTTAGCAGCTAATTAAACAGAGAAAAACGACACAACTTTGATTCTATTTTTATATTTTTGTGGGGTTAAAAACATTGATTGAAGATAAACCCAGGTCAGATTTTTGGCTTTTCTTTCATGGGTATGTTTTAGATTCTCAAAATTTTCATTCAAATTGTGACAAAATATGAGCTTGGTTTTATATGATATGGTGTGATTTTAGCTAAGATAACTTCTGGGGGAGATGTTTACTATGATTACATAACAACAAATTATTATTTGTGGTTTTGTTTTCATGTGCAATGTGTTACTTTTACACTTTGCTTTGGGTTTCTAATTTTGTATTAGGTGGCTTCTTTTCTCTGACCTTAGTTGTCCAGATGGTGCATATGTTGTCATTTTGATCCTTGGTTTTATTCCTCCTTCATTTTGATCTTGTATTCATTGAATTTAAGTAAAGATTCTCGGGTTTTCGAGGTTATCGAATTTGGTGGTATAATCACTTAAAAGCATACTGTGTTGGTGATGATGTTGTTTTCAGGGGAAATGATGTCTTTAATGGTAACAAACAGGTTATCAAGGGAGTATCTTGGTATGTCTGTTTTGGAGTTAATGTCAATTTGCGTTAACATCACCTTGCTCCTTGTATTTCTGTTTATTATCTCGGCGAGACGATTTGTTACTTGTATTGGTCGTGCTCGTACACGTTTGATGAAGAATGATTCCAACCCAAATTCATTGCCTATTCACAGTGGAATTGAGTTTGAGATTAGTGAGATTGTAGTGGGTGTTGGGTATAAAGTGACTGTTTTGAGTTGCTTTTATGTGTTGTTAGCTCAGGTAGTTTTGTTAGGGTTTGATGGTCTAGAAGTGATTAAAGAGGTAACGAATGGGAATGTCGAAAAATGGAGTCTTTTGTGTTGGCCTGTTACTCAAGCTTTAGCTTGGTTTGTGATGTGCCTCATGGCGCTTCATTGTAAATATAGGAGCTTAGAAAGGCTTCCGCTCTTGCTGAGAGTATGGTGGTTTGCATCTTTTGTCGTTTGTTTATGTACTATGTACTCTGACGGGAGAGATTTGTGGATGGAAGGATCAAACCACTTGAACTCTCACGTTGTGACAAATTTTGTCGCAACCCCAGCTCTTGGATTCCTCTGCTTTGCCGCTTTTAGGGGTTGTAGTGGGTTACAAGTACTTAGGAACTCTGATCTTCAAGAGCCTTTGCTCATTGAAGAAGAAGCCGGGTGTCTAAGAGTTACTCCTTATAGTGATGCCGGTCTTGTAAGCCTAGCAACCCTTTCTTGGTTGAACCCACTTCTTGCATTGGGTGCTAAGAGGCCACTTGAGCTTAAGGACATCCCTCTTCTCGCACCTCGAGATCGCTCTAAGACTAACTACAAGATTTTGAACTCAAACTGGGAGAAAATGAAGTCTGAAAATCCAAGGAAGCAACCTTCGTTAGGTTGGGCAATTCTCAAGTCCTTTTGGAGAGAGGCGGCTTGTAATGCTGTCTTTGCTGGTGTGACTACTCTAGTTTCATATGTTGGTCCGTACATGATTAGCGATTTTGTTGATTATTTGGGAGGGATTGAGGCTTTTCCCCATGAGGGCTATATTCTTGCTGGGACTTTTTTCTCAGCAAAGTTAGTGGAGACATTAGCAAGTAGGCAATGGTATGTTGGGGTTGACATTTTGGGTATGCATGTAAGGTCAGCTCTGACAGCAATGGTCTATAGGAAGGGTCTAAAGCTGTCAACCTCCTCTCGGCAAAGTCATACCAGCGGAGAGATTGTGAACTACATGGCGGTGGATGTTCAGAGAGTGGGAGACTACGCCTGGTATCTTCATGATATATGGATGCTACCTCTTCAAATTATCCTTGCTCTGGGAATTTTGTACAAGAATGTCGGTATTGCATCTTTGGCGACTTTAGTTGCCACAATTGTGTCGATTGTTGTGACTGTACCAATAGCGAAAGTGCAAGAAGAATATCAAGACAAGCTAATGACAGCAAAGGACGAAAGAATGAGAAAGACTTCCGAGTCCTTAAAAAACATGAGGATATTGAAGTTGCATGCATGGGAGGATAGGTATAGGAAAAAGCTACAAGAGATGAGGGATGTCGAATTTAAATGGCTACGAAAAGCGCTCTATTCTCAAGCCTTCATTACATTCTTCTTCTGGGGCTCTCCCATCTTTGTAGCGGTAGTCACTTTTGCGACATGCATATTACTGGGTGGTGAGCTCACTGCAGGAAGTGTTCTTTCAGCTCTTGCCACTTTTAGGATTCTCCAAGAGCCGCTGCGAAATTTTCCAGATTTGGTTTCAATGATGGCGCAAACAAAGGTTTCTCTAGACCGTCTTTCTACATTTCTTCTGGATGATGAGATTCAGGGAGATGCCACCATTGTCCTTCCTAAAGACTTTACTGAAACTGCCATTAACATTAACAATGGAGCGTTCTGCTGGGATCTTTCTTCTACAACCCCGACTCTGTCGGGAATTGGAATGAAAGTTGAAAAAGGGATGCTGGTGGCGGTATGTGGAATAGTTGGTGCCGGAAAATCAAGCTTTCTCTCTTGCATTCTTGGGGAGATTCCAAAAATCTCTGGTGAAGTGAGTTAGTTACTTTGCTGCAAAATTCATTGGTATCACACTTGTTGAATCCTTCAAGGTTTTCTTCCCACAAATTTCTAGTGTTGTCTGACTGCTTTCATTTTGATTCCCAGGTTAAAGTATGTGGGTCCGCAGCCTATGTCTCTCAGTCTGCATGGATACAATCTGGAACCATTGAAGAAAATATCCTTTTTGGAAGTCCAATGGATAAGGCAAAATACAAGAGTGTTATTCATTCTTGCGCCTTGAAGAAGGATCTGAAAAATCTTTCACACGGAGATCAAACCATCATTGGGGATAGAGGCATAAACCTCAGTGGTGGCCAGAAACAAAGGGTGCAGCTTGCCAGGGCCCTGTATCAGGATGCCGACATCTATTTACTTGACGATCCATTCAGTGCTGTAGATGCTCAGACAGCATCATTCTTGTATAGGGTAAGGCGAATATGGAAAACTTTCACCTTATGCGATATGAACTTCTTCCAGAAAAATCAAACAAACAAATGATTAGTATGAAGTATGTTTAGAAATAAATTTAACGTACTTCCATTTTATGCTGATGTGAAGTTTCTGAAAAGTTCGATCTTACTGCAGGAATTCATACTGACTGCCCTGGCTTCCAAGACTGTGATATTTGTGACACATCAAGTTGAATTTTTGCCTGCAGCTGATCTTATATTGGTATGGACAATCTTGGGTTTTTTGCCGGCATACAACAGTGAACTTTAGTGTAATTTTTTTTAACAATGGCGTTACTCATTTAATCACTGTACAGTTTGATCTATATTCGGCATGGAAAAAATTAAAAATGTAGTGACTTGTTCACGCCCACACCATTAGTGTTTTTTTTTTCCGTGGTGTGAAAGGAGGTCAATTCGAGCTTGCGACCTAGTGGCCACTGGCCCATAGTCTCGACCACTAGGACAAGACCTCTTTAGTTCATTGGTGAGTGTTTGACTGGTATATTGGTAGAATTCCAATGAAGTAGTCAACTACGTTTCATTAATCAGTATATTTTATTTACAACCTTCTGCATAGACTTCTCTCATCTCAGTTTGGGGAATCTATAAATTTTCTCTATATATATTTGTCTCTATTATTTATCATTTCTTCGTCTTCATTTAGAGTTGAGAAAGTTCGTGTGGTATCTCAGATTCCATTAGTATCTGAATTCTGAAATTCCATCGGCCTTCCAGTTTAGTAGAACAAGCTGCTTATCTGAAATCCCGTTACCTTTATGTACTTGAAAGGAACTCTATTATTCTGAACCTCAAAGTTAGTTGAATATCTCAGCACATGGAAAAATATGAGCTGTCTGAGAATGTTGACAATGTGAAAGCTAGGACAAGCGCTCCCTGGCTGCTACTAAGGCTTGCTGACACCTGTTACTGTGACATGGTGTCATGTGTCTGGACTCTTAACCAATTATGTAGACACGGGCACGACTAATTTTTCAAGATATTTAATTTATCATCACTCTTTTATATATAAATATTTTATCAACATTTTTTGTTATCTAGAATTACATTAATATAAATTAGCGACTAGTTTGCATAAAAGCAAAACAATCAAGAAAGGACCTTCTTAATGCTTCTTTCACTTATTTAGACTTCCTACGCTATATGCAACAAAAAGAAAGAGAATTTTATTTTTCCCTTTCTTGCAACTGAGGCCTTGCTTCCCCCATGTCGCTTTCCTCTTCGTTTGTCTTTAAGAATATTTATTAATTACAATCTTTTTTCCCCTTCTTAGCTGACACCTTTGAAGTTCATTAAGAATATATTAGTCAAGTTGTGGTGTGGAGTATGATTTTGATTCGTCGGAAACTTGTCTTACATTTTGTCGGCCGCAAGTCGTGTTAGAGATGCGACACGATGGCTAAGTGATTCAAAGTATTGTAGCTCCTTGGGTTGTTTTTCGTCGACTGATTTATTTTTTATAAAGTTGGCGCACTTCATTATAGGTTAAGGTGTCATTTTTAGCAGCCTAGCTGGAGGTTAATCATGTGTGGAAACTTTGAACTTCTGTAATATTCTGTGTAGATTTTTTCAGCACAGCTTAAATTGATCCCTTTTAAACCTAAATAGCTCACTAAACTCCTTATGTTTCTGTATCGTAAAGTAGCAAATGATCAGTGTCCATTCATCTTCGAATTCAATTTTATTATAAGCCATCCGGAAACAACTACTCTGTGGATTAAATATAGAGGCAAGATTGCCTATATCTGACCTCCTTCCGCTGCCACAGGCGGCAGTCGTTGAGGGACTAGGGCATTGCTATTGTTGATCTGGTTTCTAAGAAACTATGTAGGCCAAAAGTATTTGGAAAATCTGATGTTTTTGTTTGAATAAGTGAACAGGAAACAGAAATGCAATATGTTTCAGTATTAATCATTTACTGTCATCTTCTGCAGGTTCTCCGGGAAGGCCAAATTGTACAGGCAGGGATATATGATGATCTTTTACAAGCTGGCACAGATTTTAATGCCCTGGTAGATGCACACCATGAAGCAATTGAAGCAATGGATATATTACATCACCCATCTGAAGAATCCGATGAGGGCTCTACCACACAAAATGATGTCGACGATTGCTGTCATGAAACTACCATTTATACACGTGATTTGGCAATGGAAGTACAGGCAAGTTTGTCATCTTCTGATGTAAAAGCTATTAAAGAGAAAAAGAAGGCGAAGCGATCTAAGAAAAAACAGCTTGTGCAAGAGGAGGAAAGAGAAAGAGGCAAAGTCAGCATGAAGGTGTATCTGTCCTATATGGCAGCTGCCTATAAAGGATTATTGATTCCACTTATCATCCTTGCACAAACATTGTTTCAACTTTTGCAAATTGCCAGTAGTTGGTGGATGGCCTGGGCTAACCCACAAACAGTTGGTGACAAGCCCAAGACAAGCAATTTGACTCTTATTGTTGTTTACATGGCTCTTGCTTTTGGGAGCTCTTGGTTTGTGTTTGTGAGAGCTCTTTTAGTGGCAACATTTGGGTTGGCAGCTGCACAAAAGTTGTTTACTAAGATGCTTAGGTGTATTTTTCGAGCTCCAATGTCATTCTTTGACTCCACTCCAGCTGGACGGATACTCAACCGAGTAAGTTCGCAGCTAGTACTCATGAGAAGTATTTTCCTTCAGCATATATGTCTTGCGGAAACCTGTCGTGTACTCTCTTCTTCATTTATTTATCTTGTATTGCAGTTGGTTTCACATATTTTTTTGCAACCTATTATTCTGCCAGGTTTCTGTTGATCAAAGTGTCATAGATCTCGATATTCCTTTCAGACTTGGTGGATTTGCTTCTACGACAATACAGCTTGTTGGTATAGTTGGCGTCATGATGACAGTCACATGGCAAGTATTGCTTCTTGTCGTTCCAATGGCGATTGCTTGCTTGTGGTTGCAGGTAATGCATTATAAAGATCACATTTACTGAGTAGAACTCTTGCTGGATCATACTAAATCCCATGTTCATAATTTGTAAGCATATCCCAAAGCCATGCGTAAGCTGATCTCGTATTTATCAAACTTGAAGTGTTGTGATGTGACTGGTTTTAGTAAGTAAGATGAGTAGATGAGAATATAAGCTTCAAACTGAAATTTTTCTTAGAGACGTTCTTCCAAAATTATAATTGTCTGGCCAAGATAATATGAATCAGAATCAAAATATATATAGAAAGGGTTTAGGAGGAGAGGGAGTGGGATAGAGTATATTTTTTAATGCATTTTGTGAGTTTGTTCGTGCTGTAGTGGAATCAGATCTTCTTTCATGGAGGTTTACTGTACTTTTCTTTTGTACTAATATGATGCAAAAATATATTGACAAGTTTTAAACTACAGAAATACTACATGGCTTCATCAAGAGAACTGGTTCGCATTGTGAGCATCCAGAAATCTCCCATTATCCACCTTTTTGGCGAGTCAATTGCTGGAGCTGCCACCATTAGAGGATTTGGGCAAGAAAAACGATTCATGAAGAGGAATCTTTATCTTCTTGATTGCTTTTCACGGCCATTTTTCTGTAGTATTTCTGCTATCGAATGGCTCTGCCTACGCATGGAGTTGCTCTCCACATTTGTCTTTGCCTTCTGCATGGTTATGCTTGTGAGCTTCCCTCAAGGAACTATTGATCCAAGTATGTACTTGCTTTTTCACATATAACTGAAGTTATTCTGGTTTTCATGATTAGCTGTACAAAATACATTGTGCCTGTCATGAAAAGTAGGATGCTTTGATCTTTGGATTTTTTTTTGAGGGAGGTGTTTGATCATATGGATTAAGAGCTTACGACCCTTGTGTATGACATATGGCTTAAAGTGCTAACTCTCTTCTTCTCTTTTTTTTTTTTTTAAACAGGTATGGCTGGCCTTGCAGTGACTTATGGCTTAAATTTAAACGCGCGTCTATCACGGTGGATACTTAGTTTTTGCAAGCTTGAAAACAAAATCATATCCATTGAAAGGATCAATCAGTATTCTGAAATACAAAGTGAAGCTCCACCAGTTATTGAGAACTGTCGCCCGCCTGTTTCATGGCCAGAATCTGGCACTATTGACCTGATAGATTTGAAGGTCTGCTCTAGTCTTACAAAACAAGCTTTGTTGTTACAACTTTCTCCTTACTGCGCTTATGACATACCCTTAGAATTACTCCCTCCATCCCACTTATGTTTACCTTTCACTTTGGTAATCAACTTTGATTGCCATCTTCTCGCTACATACTACTCGTAACATTTTGTAAGAAAGATAATATCAAAAAAGTTGTTTTGCTAAATCAAATATAACAAATTTATATGTATTTGGCGAGGTTAATGGTCAAGTTGACCATCAAGTCAAAAGGGGACAATATAAATGGGATGGAGGTCGTGCTATTTATTACCTTTTCTGGCTGGGTAAATGGCATTGATGGAAACTAAGCCGTGGTTTGTAAAACGAAGTTCTTCTTTACTGACTCTTTTATTGACAGGTGCGATATAAGGAGAATCTCCCTCTTGTGCTTCATGATGTAACGTGCACATTTCCTGGTGGGAAGAAGATTGGCATTGTTGGGCGCACGGGTAGTGGTAAATCAACAATGATTCAGGCACTGTTCCGAATGGTTGAACCTGTTGCTGGAAGAATTATAATCGACAACATTGACATAAGCACAATTGGTCTTCATGATCTTCGAAGTCGTTTGAGCATTATACCCCAAGATCCTTCCTTATTTGAGGGAACCATCAGAAGCAACCTCGATCCTCTTGAAGAACATAGTGATCAGGAAATTTGGCAGGTAATATTTTTTGCTGGAATAACAAGTTTCATCTTCTAGCTTGATTCTGCTTCAGATAATATGAGACTTGCTTGAACAGCAGCAACAACATTACCCTAGTTCTGTACAGGGTTCTGTCTATGCAATGCTAGCAAGGTCTTGTCACCTAGCGTTGTCCACCCGAGTACATCTCTCTTAAGAGGGGTATATCCGTCTTAAGCTCAAATGTGATCAAATTGTACCCCATTTAGCCGTAGGCATTTACTTTTGTCTCATCATGTATTTGACCCATTTTAAGTTTAAGACGGATATGTGCCGTTTTAACGGAGAATTTGTGTGTTTCATCTAGTCTTTTGACATAGAAATTATCTCCGGATGACCTAACATAGGAAGTGAAGACAGTTTAGGGAGTCATTTTTCTTTATCCCATCATAGCCAAATGACATCGAGTCTTTGGCTCCTTTGGGAATACCTCGCGTTTTTTTATCCAAAATAAAAGCTCATATATACTTCTATTTAAGTCAATTACAAATAGTACAATGTAGCTATGTTACTTTGACAGTTCATTTTTGGAATTGTTATTGTGTCCAACTCAACACGACACTTGAGAATATGAGTATGGGATCCATACAAGACCCTTACCATATTGTCAGTTCTCCTGGACGAGATAAAAGGGATCCCCACAGGCCGCATGACAAATCAAACGATGTATTAAGCAGAGTGTGTGATTCATAATGATTTTAAGCTGTATTTTGCATTTCTCAAACATCTCTCTATTTCACTTTTACACTAAAGTATTCAATTTTGTAATTCTATGTTTGTTTTGAAGACAAATCCTAACAATCGTATCATAATTGTTGGACAAGGTCACGGTGCCCAAAAATTGATTCATGTAGAGTCCGACAGTCAGATATGCACTCATGTGATTCATGTCCGATTCCCAAACCCGTGTCCAAGTAACATTGCCTAGTAGCTCTATATATCGAAGTGTAACTAACTGTTATGGCTTTTTCCTTTTCATACGTGAATCATGAAATTTTTGTTTTTTCCTTGCATTAGCAACTTCGAAGCTCCCCCCAAAGCAAAAAGATAATTAGGTTTTTAATTAACATGGCACGTTGACTGAAACTTATTACTCAAATGAGCAGACTGAGATAAGCCTAAAACAGTGCCCGTATATGCATGAGTTTATCATTATTATTAACTTCCGCTTAACTTTATGTAGGCACTTGATAAGTCGCAGCTCGGAGCAATTATTCGTTTAAGGGGTGAAAGGCTAGACTCCCCAGGTGCGTGCTTGGGTTTTCTTTCTACTTGGTATTTGATAATGATCTTCAATCGGTAGTAGCACTTATTATATCTGCTTACTAAGTGAGTTTTGGTTTTGACCTATAGTACTTGAAAATGGAGAAAATTGGAGCGTGGGACAACGACAACTAGTTTCTTTAGGCCGAGCTTTACTTAAGCAAGCAAGAATACTTGTTCTCGACGAAGCAACTGCATCAGTCGACACTGCAACAGATAATCTTATTCAAAAGATTATAAGGGATGAGTTTAGGGAGTGCACCGTTGTGACCATAGCACATCGAATACCAACAGTCATGGACAGTGATTTTGTTTTGGTCCTCAGTGATGGTTAGTCTTGCTACTCTCCCACTAATTATTTATGTGCTATTGCAAATACCTTTCAAGTCATTAGATTCTTTTAGTCCCACTATTTTCGGGGTTTGCAATAGCTCTGACTAAAAAGTTTGTCACTTTGTTTGTTTGTAATAAAAAAATTAGCTAGGAAAGTAGATAAACTCACTATCTCCTCTTAAAAGGAAATGAGTTTGTACCCACATCTAATTATATAAATGGTGGTACTCCTTATAATATTGTTGTAGATCTGCATATATAGGTGTATTCTAGCTGCTTATTGTCTTACATTCTTCTTAGAGATTGTTTGGATTGGGGGTTTCAGAGGGAAAAGGGAGGGGTACAAACTCCTTTGTTTGGTTAGCATTTGAGGTAAGAGGGAAACAGAGGGGAAGGAAAATAGAGGGCCATTTGTCCCTCCTCAAAGCGTAATCAAAATCCCTGCTACATAAAGAGCTTTGGAGGGAATGCTCCTTTCCTCCATCCCCCTTCCCCTTCCCCTTCCCCTTCGCTTCCCTCCCTTTCACTCTCATGCATCCCCATCTCCTCCCTTTCCCTACACTTTTACTATCCAAACCCACCCTTGTTAAGTAGAAAAGGGTAAAACTTTTCTATTCATTCTGATATGGTAGGTACTAGACTACGACTATGACCTGTGTCAAACTAGTCGTTGGGGTTGCCATTTCATCTATAATATGTACATTGAATTGAGTTGGGTACTTTCTTGTCCGGTTATACAGGTTTGAGTCAGTTTATGTTCTTTAAGGTTATTGCTGTCTGTAATTGAAAATTAGTCTCATCAGGTCAATTTGGCTCACATTTGGCAGGGTCGGAGTGGATCAATTTGGATTTCGAGTCATTTAAGCTTAATCTGTTTAGAGTTTTGTTTAGGTCTTTGTCTGGTCTGTTTTTGCTACGACTAGGTACCAATATGGTATTCCATTTAACTGCTTAACTTTTCAGTAAATGACATTTGGAAATAAGGATTTAAAATTGTAAATATGTTTTAAACTCCATCCACACTTATATAATGATGATATCCGAGAACAATCCTGATGAAAATTTCGAATGTTTGTACATGTACTAAACTAGATGCTCAGTGTATTGATATGGGGATGTTTGCAGGTCGGGTGGCAGAGTTTGATAGTCCTTTGCGGTTGATGGAAAATAAGTCATCAATGTTCACAATGTTAGTCGGAGAATATACGTCAAGGTCAAGTTGTCTACCAGAGAGATAGTTTTCAGAGGAGGGTACAAACAAACTCCGTTCCAATATGGAACCCGATCCATTCCATTCCACGCCATGCCTGAAAGCAACTGAAGCAGCTACTCTTGGCCAATGAACAAGTGACACTCCACATTCACCCACGTAATACTTTGGAGGCCTTCGAACGTTTATGGAGAATGACCAGGGTTTTCTGCTTAAATTTGATTGAAAATGTTGATCCGAGATCAATAAGGGACGGCCCTTTGGATGGAGTATGCGACTTTGTTCCGACCTTGATACATGAGACCTGTAGTTGAAATGTGTAGAAAGGCCTCACCCTATGTCATTCAAACATCCTGTAAAAAAATGCTGCCTAATCATGATTTTGTTAATCTGCCTTCTGTTAGTTTATTTATCGTCCAGTTTTTATTCAGATTTTATAAATCTTGTCATGTTTTAGCAATTTCTAGGGTGGTTTGTCCTCTCTTGATTCAAACTTAGCACAAGAAACTTTTTATCTTGCACTTGAAGAAAAGAGAGAAAAATAAACTCAAATTCTCATTTAAGACGGCCATCTTAAGCTTAAGACGGGGTTAATACATACCAAATTATTTTACTTGTTGCCTAGAGAATACTAAAAATTGTCTTTATTACCACCATGTGTTAGTATTTGACATGTCTTAAGCTTAAGAAGGATAGAACCCGTCTTAAGTAAGATTTACTGGGGAAAAAAATGGGAATAGATGAGTAAAGTTTGTTTGACCTTGCTAGTTGATCAAATTGGTCTTAGATACTCCTTGATTTTGTCTTCGCTAGCCTTGCATAATTCCAGGCGTGTCGGTAAAGGATCTCTTTTTCCTTGCTCTCATCAGGTCTTGTTGATGGGTATAGCCCATCTGGTTTGAATCCTGGTGTATCCTTTACAGTTACTGGCTTGGGCCGATTAGGTGCTCCCTTGCGCCTTGCGCCTTCCCCCCTGGCGGTCCAGTTCTTGTGTCCACTTTTGGTATGTCGTTTATATTTTTTTTTTTGTAGGTCTAAGTTAGTCTGGTTGCATGTAAGGTTCTGGCTATTGTGAGTCTCTGATGGTGTTGGGACTTCTGGTTGTTGGTTTGGGGTTAATGTCTATTGGGCTGCTTCAGTTATCTTGTAGTTGTTGGGTGAGTTCCTTTTTCTGATTGCGGTGACTACTGAGGTTAAAATGGTGGATTTTTTTTTCTTGTTTTTTTTTTGCATAAGGGAGGTGACTGGGTAGGGCCGAGTAGGGGTTTGGTAGTGGTGTTGGTTGGGTTGGATGCGATAGTCATCTTTGAAATCTAATGTTGCCTATTAATTGATGTCTACTTCGTTTCTTGTTAATCCAGATGAAAACCTATTATAGGTTTATCTTAGTGACCCCTTCATGGATGTTTCGGTGTCCTGTTATGTAACACCCCCTCTTACCCATGAGCCTTTAGCAAGACCTTACCAAGTAAGGTGGAACATTACCATCTCGGTTGCTCGATATTGTACATATCAAATCAACAATAAGGCCGATTTAAATAATTATCAAGATGAAATATAATTGCGGTTACAACCGAAATCCAATTCTCCAAAACACCAAAACATATTAAATAAACAATGCCTGACAACTACGACTCTATTATGTGAGCTCTCTCGTCTGCCATCAACTGAATCCCAAGGACATCAACCGCAAATCACAACCTCCTAGAACTCACTGGTCACCAATTTGCCGGAAATATCAAATGGACTTGAATCGAGTTCGGGCTCAATTCGTCGTTAAAAGATGCTTTGATGCATCTTTAGACAACAGATTGGTCGTAGGGTGACGATCGCCTTCTAATCACCTTGTGAAAGAGAAAAAGAATAGGAAAATAATCACCCCTAATAAGGATTATAGCCAAAGGAATAAATCTCCAAGATACGTCTTATCTACTTGCTCGTCAAGTAGATCTTTATCCCATAAATTTCTACGTCTTCGTAGCGTAATTATGCCTTGTCGAAGCTAAGTTAATTGCGAAAAAGAAAAGAAAGACTAATTCATTTGGCCAGCTCCGATTGTCCCCTCAAGAAGTCTTCTTTATTTCTCACACCAGTTTTTAGCTGATTTTCCTTTTCGAATAATGTAATAATAACATCAGTCAATCTTATTCGGTAAAAACTAGTATTTCTTACTACTGCCAAAAAAAAGAGTTGAAGTAGGGCAACTAAGAAGCCTGAAATGAGGGAGGTAGCTGAGAGAGGGGCACAAGGCGCACGTGCAGTGAGGAGCCATGCAGAAGAAGCCTTTGGTTAGAGCGTGTGAATTTAAAGCAGCGTACCAATTTTAGAACTCATTTAAACAGTTGTTCATCAACACAGACACACTATTACAGTATTACACTAGTACTTGTCTCATTTACTGTCAACACAACTCCTATTTTCATCTCAAATTCAATTCTTATTCTTCAAATGTCAAATTTATGATTATTCCAGACCACCTACAATAATACTTTCTGGACCTACACTACTCTTACTCTTAACAAATCCTTTTCACCACAATTAATAGGCTTGTACTTTTAATATTTAAAATAATATTCTATAAAATAATTGATTTAAACTCTTCATGATATTTTCTATTGTATTGGAAATGAGATAACACTAATTTCGGTATTCATGTGTCGCCTCTAAAATCTCTTTAGAATATTTCATCTTCGTGTACGGTATAATCTCTACACACACCAACTATATAAACATTAGTATAAGGTAGCCTGATATTAAGACTGATCAAATGTTATCATTTTATAATAAAATGTACGGAGTATATATTTTTTAATGAAATATTACCATTAACTTTTTGTTAAAAAGTACGACTTTAGCTATAATATTTGATCATTAAATGATTATTTTCTCTTAAAAAATATTGACGTTTTCTGGCCATCAGATAAGACCGTCTTAAGGGAGACGTGTAATCTACTTTAATAAGAACTTCCCGTCACTCGATGACGTCACCCCCCTATTCTTGTGAACTACAATACTAGTGCATAATTTTGGTAAAATGGTATTGTGTTAATTAATCAATGTAACACTAAAAAAAATACTCATTCATATTCCTAAGCTCATTAACGCTGCAGAAATTGTTGTGCATGCATGATGCATGTATTAAAACAAACCATAATATCTCGTGAAAATACTCAAATGAAAATTCTCAGTTCTCAGCTCCTCCAAAGATCCTCGTGAGGAAGAGCTCTTCTTATTTCACGGGTTTCATATTCTTTTCTGAGCAACAACACTCTATATTTGAATTCTCACCAAAACCCCTTCTTATACCCCCCCAATGATTTCACCATACACCACCATAAACCGAACATCATACTCGATTATACTTGAACTCGAAAATGGCTTCGACATTTTTGAATTCCCGAACATTCATTTTTTTGGCAACTATTCTTCTTTCTTCGGCTTGTTTTAAAGCGCAAGCGTCCTTACAAACGTACATTGTCCAATTAAACCCACACGACAAAACTATCTCATCATTTTCGTCAAAACTTCATTGGCACCGTTCTTTTCTTGACCAAACTTTGTCGTCTGACCAAGACGAGGTTTCGTCTCGCCTTCTTTACTCGTATCAGTCGGCTATGGAAGGGTTTGCAGCTCTTTTGTCGGAGTCCGAGGTTGACTCTCTCAGGAGTTTGCATGATGTTATAGCTGTTAGACTAGATAGAAGGCTTGAGGTGCATACTACTTACTCCTATAAGTTCCTAGGACTTGATGCTCCTAAAGTAGGGGCATGGTCTAGGACCGCCTTTGGAAGAGGTGCAATCATTGGTATTCTTGACACTGGGGTTTGGCCGGAGAGCCCAAGTTTCAGTGATGATGGCATGCCGCCACCTCCCGAAAAATGGAGAGGTGTCTGTCAAGAAGGGCAGAACTTCAGCTCTTCAAATTGCAACAAAAAACTCATTGGAGCTAGGTTTTTTATAAAGGGTCATCACGTGGCTAACTCAATGCCACAATCACTTGAGACTAATCCCGAGTACGTGTCTGCTCGTGACTCATCAGGGCACGGGACCCATACTTCATCAACAGCCGGTGGATCACCTGTCCCGATGGCGAGCGTGCTTGGTAACGGGGCTGGAGAGGCCCGAGGGATGGCTCCTGGAGCCCACATTGCCATCTACAAGGTTTGCTGGTTTAATGGATGTTACAGCTCTGACATCCTAGCAGCAATGGATGTCGCAATAAGAGACGGTGTCGATGTTCTCTCGCTGTCCTTGGGCGGCTTTCCAGTTCCATTTTATGACGACACTGTCGCTATTGGTAGCTTTCATGCTGCCAAGAACGGCATCTCTGTCATCTGTGCAGCTGGAAACAACGGCCCATTTAGGAATACAGTAGCAAACGAGGCTCCATGGATCACCACAATAGGAGCAAGCACCCTTGATAGAAGATTTCCGGCTTTTGTCAGACTAGGAACTGGAAAATATCTCTATGGAGAGTCTATGTTCCCAGGAGAACACTTCCCAGAGGCAAATAGAGAGCTAGAGTTAGTCTATATAGCCGGAGGTGACCAAGGCAGCCAATTTTGTCTAGAAGGTTCTCTTTCTCAGACTCAGGTTGCCGGAAAAATGGTGGTATGTGATCGAGGAGTGAACGGAAGGGCGGAGAAAGGGGAGGTTGTGAAAAAAGCAGGAGGAGCTGCAATGATATTAGCAAATACCGACATAAATCTTGAAGAAGATTCAGTCGATGCTCATGTCTTGCCAGCTTCCCTTGTTGGATTTTCAGAGGCGGAACAACTAAAGAGCTACATCAACACTACAATTAGACCAACTGCAAAACTCCACTTTGCAGGGACCACGATAAAAAGATCCCGAGCACCAGGTGTAGCACAATTCTCATCTCGAGGACCGAGCTTAAACAACCCTGCGATCCTCAAACCTGATGTGATTGCTCCAGGTGTGAATATCATAGCAGCCTGGCCTCAGAACTTGGGCCCCACAGGCCTTCCGGAAGATTCTAGAAGAGTAAACTTTACTGTCATGTCAGGAACTTCCATGGCATGTCCCCATGTGAGCGGCATTGCTGCACTTATTCATTCTGCTCACCCAGATTGGTCTCCGGCTATGGTTAAGTCTGCACTTATCACTACAGCAGACGTGACTGACAGTTATGGAAAGAGAATCATGGATGGAAAAGTTCCGGCAGATTATTTTGCCATGGGTTCAGGGCACATAAATCCCGAAAAAGCAGTTGATCCCGGGTTAGTATATGATATTCTACCAGAAGACTACATCACACATCTCTGCTCTCTTCGATATTCGAGATCCGACATTTTTACAATTACCCACAGAAACATTAGCTGCAATGACTTACTACACAAGGGTTTTAGTCTCAATTACCCTTCCATTTCTGCCGTTTTCAGGGGCGCAGAGACTACAAAGGTCATTAATAGGCAGGTAACTAATGTGGGCAGGCCGAATTCCATCTACTCGGTGGAGGTCAAGGCACCTAAAGGAGTTAAAGTTGTGGTTAAACCAAATAGGTTGGTCTTTCAAAGTATTAAGCAAACCTTGGACTATAGAGTGTACATTACAGCCAAGAAACGAGAGGTGGCTAAGCCTGTCGGGTTCGTTCAAGGAGAGTTGGTTTGGGTGCACTCTGATCGGAACCTGTACAGAGTTAGAAGCCCAATTACCATGTCCTGGGTAAACAAGAAGTCGTAACTGAAAACTACATTCCGGAGCATCAACCAATCAGAGACAGAAGCATCACTTCAGAAAACTTGAATTTCAAAGATGAAAGTTAAATCCATTTTTCAGAGAGAAGAACTAGATTCTCTTTGAAGCAAGGTTTCTTCAGAAAGATTTCTAATAGATTCTACAAGTTATTCCTTTCTAGTACAATGTTACCTTCAATTTGGCACTTCATTTATGAAGTCCATTAAGTACCAACAAGTGATGGTCTTATTCTCCTGCAGGCAATCATATCCTGACCCACATTAACAACCTTATAGTAATAATAAGTTTGTCAAAAAAATAGTAAATGAGTTTATAAGAGAATCTGAACATCAAGGCTCCTGCCTAAGGCGATTTAAGAGGGATCGGATGTCACATCATAGCCCTTTGATTGACAACACAAAGGATACGTTTCCAAACGACTGATGATGAAAATTACTTTAAAACTACTTCATAATATACGAAGCGCAGACAATCTAATAAGCACTGTTGCTTTATTTATTATAGACGAAAGCCAAAGAAAACGAGTCTTCGGTTCCACGGAAAATCTAAGTGCCAAACGGACGAACTTAAATGTAGAAAAAATAGAGTAAAAGAACCCTCCAATTCTATCTGTTTTAGTACTTTCTCAGCTTACCCCCTGACAATTCCTAACCTTTACTTGACAAAAAAAAAAGCTTGATCATAACCCTTCAGTATCGTTTTGAGAAGAATGGACAGAAACAACCAAAATATGTACAGACATCAGAGAATGTAACATGCAATGAATGTTAGCGATGATTTAAACAGGCTCTATACATAATGTATCCATTGATCTTACATGTGACTTTAAGCTTCTAGGAACAGATACGTGTTTTGCACATGTCGAAGCACACCCTGGGAGTGGTCCACCTAAACGGTTAAGTGTATAACACAGGGATACTAGGCTACGTCATACGATGAATCCGATAACAATAAATTTTGAAGAATAAACACAGACTTTTTCTAAGGCCTGGGAAAAAGATTGTTACCATTTCTTAGAAGAAATTCTCCTAGGCGAATTTTTATGCTCTGCTCGGTTGCTTAACTATTGCATAAGACATAAGCCAATATTCTTAACTACAGAAAATGGGAAAGTTTAGGTACATTAGTGAATAATCGGAGCACAGCAAATTTAGGCTACAAGGGAAGAAAATAGTATGGGGGTACAGGTTGTATCTATGACGCTATCTCTTTCCAGAGGAACATCAAATAGAGTCATAGAGATGCAAACTAACAAAGGATAACTGAACATAAACACTTTCTCAGACTAACAAACTGGACATAACTTAGAGACGCGACAAATGATATCCAGCCAATCTCTAGAATCTAATCAGGAATTACCATAGCAACAACATTACAACAATGACTTGAATATTCCCACCTATATGACAAAATAGGATGAAGAATGAAATTTGGACCATTAGTTCCACCGATCGCCTACTATTTCATTATACATGAAGACAGACAGCTTTGAGAGACATTTTGATTTCATCCATATTACAAAATTTAAAGAATTGTAAATCTTAATCTCTGTTGGCATTGAAAAGCGTAATGCAATTACAGTCCAGAAAATATTCAATGGACAAGATAGTGTACAATCCTAAATGAACTCAGCAATGATTTTGAGCTATACTCAAACACAATCTCATGGAGTATATAATAAACGGCGAATGACAGAAGAAAAATCAGATGTAATAAGATAGAGAGAATGTACACAGGTTCAACTTTTGATGAACTGAAGACCATGTGCATTGGAATATCGTTCCATGAATCTCATGAATCTGTCCCATTCACGCAGGCTTCGCATGACGTACTTTGCTTCAACGCCAGCTGGCTTTCCATTGACAAACCTCGCATTGACATTGGTTGACTGAAGAGTACCCTCCTCATCTATCATGTACAACCCAGTTATATCACCAACCACACTCGATGAATCAAAGACAGAAGGCTGATCGAACCTGAATGTAGCAGTACCATTTGACCCATCCCTTGATTTGGTTAATTTAACATCAGGTATCGTAAGTTCGTCAACACCTTGAATGAACTGAATTGTTGGCTTAACCATCATTACAACCGGTGTAATTGGCCTGGAAGATGATCTTTGTGATGGCAACCTGAGCGAACGCATGCTAAGTTGGAGCCCATTGAGAGAGGAATGTGCACGAGTAGGAGTCGCCAAAGAGAATATACAGATGCCTACACCAAAGATCAAATAACAGATTAGCATCCTTTTGTATGATGAGGCAACAGAATAACAGATGTACATGTACACGATTCCCTTAATCAACAACCATTGCAGACTCTCAAAAGATTTTCAGAGTTCATAATAACAACACATTCCACCGTCTCAAGGGCACCCGAAAATAGCTGGGCACTCTTGCCTAGTGTTAACAAAGACGTTTACACATTTGACCTTTCGCTGTAAGGAAATTGAACTTAAAAGTGGCTACAGCGGAAAGTATATTTTAGGATGTGGGAATGAATATGACGGTTTTAGTTGGCAATGAAATGCCTTGAGTTGGCTTCGGTCACTCTCATGATCACTCAATTACTCTTACAAAGGTGTTCAAAGCAATACTAGGTGAAAGTGGTACCCATTTGAGCCATTCACAATCCCACCAATACGCTTCCTACCAATCATTACTCAATCTCACAAATAAGCCGTTAAAACTTGATAAATCATCAAACACCCTGACAAAGAGCAACTTTGATCAATCATACAAAAAGGAGGTCTTTCCAAGGTAGCCTTCCAATTTTCATCTAATATTACAATGGACATTAATAACACTTGATCCTTTCACTCAAAATTCACTAACCATTCCAGAATTGTACAGTATTTACTAAGTCTATACAACAAAGTAACCCGCTATAGCTACACTACATTTGTTGTGTAATACTCCCTCCGTCTCAGTCAATTGTTGTATAGACTTAGTAAATACCGTGACGGTGGGAATAATAGTTACAGAGTACATAACAAAAGAAGATAAGGTATAAGTACCAAAAGCCCAACATTTTTCCACAACAATATGAATGCATAATGCATGCCCAACAAAACAAATAAAAAGAGGGGAAGAATACCTGGGCGTGTAGAAGAGGGAGGAGAGTGACAATAGGAAAGAGTAGAAGGGTGAAGAGTAGATGATGCCATGCTTGTAATTGAAGGTGTAGTGTAGTTGAAGGTGGTGAAGAAAGAGTTGAGTGAGTAAGAATTAAGAAATGAGCATTTTTAAGTTGTGGTCATCTTCATAGATATTGTGCTCAATTATCAGCCATTCACTTTCAGCAAAATGTCCCCCCTAACAAAATCCTTAACTGATTATTTATGTACAAAATCCTTAACTAATTTATATCATAGGAAAATTTAACTAAAATAATTATATTAATTACTTTAAACCTAACTTAAAAATATGGTAACATTAAATCACGAGATTAATTATGAAGATCACTTACAAAGATTGGATAAGATGAAAGAAAGATCTAAAAGATTGATTTTCTCACCAATTCCAATAGCAAGATTAAGGAGTAATTAAAGAGTAATTAAGGATTATTTAAAGAGTTTATGAAAGGATTTATGTTACTAATGAAAAAAATAAGAAGGATTAGAAAAGATAGGAGTCTTATATATATATAACATAGGACACACGCGGATTTAAAATAGCGGAATGCTGTTTTTCTCAATTACTCGGTTGAGTAACCTATCTACTCGACCGAGAAGCACCCACTCGACCAAGTACCATATTACTTGATCGAGTGACAACAAACAGGTCAAGTCTAAAAACCCCCAAACATAACCACTCGACCGAGTCCAACCTTACACGACCGAGTTATCTTCAACTCGACCGAGTAGCAGCCTTACTCGGCCGAGTACGCACTAAACTCGACCGAGTAAAACCTCATGTATTACATTTCTTTACAATTGTAGACATAGTAAAATGTCGTTGTTTTAAGAATAAAGTGTGACTATGGGACAAACGATCTTTTGTAGCTAAAAAATGATATTGATACATTTCGTCTTAATGGGTCACAATTTGTTTCGTCTACAATTGTGACGAAAAGTGTGTCTTAGCTTCAATGACAATTTATGAAAAGAAATAAAGAGAACCCTAATACGTCAAAACTTTACTAAAAAAGGCGTCTTAATAAATTTGTGAGAACCGGTCATTTTTACCAACCCAATAGACATGTTAAAAGGCGTATGCTTACTAAAGTACACTTATTTGACCAGGCCCCTAACTTGTAACATTATTTCTTCATTTGATAACACTGTTTGCTACAATTCGTAACGCAAAAGTATGGGAAATTTGCTAAAAAAAGAAGAAGAAGAAAACCAGCCACCGATTGATGCACGCGGTCATTCGCTCGATTGTTCGATACTCTCCTCCTTAGCTACGTTACCAGATCTACACCTCGATTTCTTGATCATCCAACTATCTACAAAGGTAGTATGGCTCTCTCTTTCTCTCGGAAGCAGACATTCTAATTAAACTCTTCCACATATTTTAGATTTTGAACACTTTAATTTATATGTGTTGAGACCATTTCTAAATTAGATTGTTGGTGATGCCTTAAGACAAATTAATCTTAGTTGTTTATATAATGTGTGCCTCTTAAATCTTAATCTTATAGTGATGGAATGCTCCATGTGCTAATCAAGATGTCTAAGAATGATCAAGATGAAAATCGTCATTGTTAGAGTCATGATGTTGTAAGAGGAAATCATTGAACTTGATACATGTTTTGTACTTCAAAACTAACAGTGACATGTCACTGTGGTGTCTGCCTCTTAAATATTTCGAAAATATTTAACTCTTGAAATTGTTTTCCGAACTTATGATCAACATTTTGCATTGCTAAAATTATGGTTTTATCTTTATAAAATGAAATAAAGCTTTTAGTATCTTGCACAAGAGTTAGCTTGCACAATAAGACACTTACCAAAAATGGGTTGTTTACTTTTTGTATAATTGGCAATGTTTATGGTTTCCATGAACACTTCCATTTATGTTCTTTCTTGATAAAAAAAAAACACAAATTCTCATTTGTGACGGGGCGAACTGTCGCAAGCTTAAGACGGGTCAATTACCTCTCACAAAGTGCAAGTGGGGGTGCAAGTGGGTGGGAAATGAAGCCCCTCCCTTGTCAGCCACGCTTGCACTTTGTGAGAGAAAATTGACCCGTCTTAAGCTTGCGACGGGTCGCCCCGTTGCAAGCAAGACTTGCTGATAAAAAAAACCTAACCCATATTTGTGTATGTATGAGCAACAAGATTATGCATATTGGTGAACTAGATTACTTGGACAAGTAATTCGTTACCTTACACAAGGGGTCTCGGTTTTGTGTGTGCAATAGTCAACCATTGTTTTGTTGTTCAAGCTTCAAATTGTTTAATACTTTTAACACTTGTAATTAATTGTAGTGTGTTATTATTAATGTGAAAGGTATACTCTACCTTACATTATAAATACCATACTTATTACATTTGAACAAGTGTACAACAACAAACATTTATAAGAAAAAAGACTTTCAGTTTTATTGAGTAAATTATCTTTGCAAAAACCGTTTTAACATTTCATAATTAATTGTTCTGCAAAATATTTTCCTTACGTCTTTTTCAAAGAGCTAGTTCGTTGCACCAAAGCATGTATTGTGTTCGATGATCTCGACTTGTACTTAAATGTTATCTCCACAGTTCATTTAAGTGAACATATTGAGATTCGTGTGTTGTAACAAAAACCGAGTAACAAGTCTTGAGATAAAGTAATCTTGAGCAATAGCAACTCGAAAGAGTTAGGGGAAGTCTCTTGGCGGAGTAGCCTTGAGCATATGTCTTGGTGCGGAGTAGCATTGAGCAAATAGCAACCGGAGTAGGTTGAGGAGTTGTTTTATTATTCGGGTCTTTTGTTGTATGAGTTTACTTCAAAGATGTTTAATAAAATAACGTTGGATGTAGGTCGCAGAGTAGTGACCGAACCAATGTAAAAAACATCCTTAAGTTTTGTCTATTTCGTTT
>JAIUZE010005256.1:0-48213 GCA_022085475.1 Heliosperma pusillum
AGAGATGGTTAGACTTAAGGACCTAGTGGTATAGTCTTGGTGTATTGATGTTTGTTAGGTTCTAACTTGTTTGTGATTGTGTTGAGTGTGATGTTATGTTTATTTATATCTACCGTCTTAAGGTGGATCATGTGTTACCTAGAAGAAGTATCCTCTACCGAAGATTGAAGATTGACAAGCCTAATTGAAGTGTATTTTTTTCCTCATCTATGAATTCTCTCGTCCTTATTGTATTATGCTCTCTTCCTTCTATCTAGGTGCTTCTTTCTCTTCCATCTTGTTTGCCTCTTGGAAATTAGTCTTGATAGTTCCTTCATCTTACCATTGGTATCCTTACCTTCCTCTTGAAACATTTTTGTGGATGCTATACCCATTTATTTGTGGTATATTATACTTGGTCGGAAGAACATTGAATTTTGTGGAATATTAGTGATTGTTAGAATGAATTTGTGATTTGAGGAAAATAGTGTAGATCTAAATTCACCCTATAATGATGATTTGTTGTATCTCTAAGGAAAGGTAGTAAGATAAGTTTGATGATTTTAATGCTTGATGCTTGTCATGACTAATGTGTGGATAGTTCATGATATTTGATGGTGTAAGGTTGAATGAGTTGGCTAAGACTTCTTAACACATTAGCGATTTAATCTTTTGAATTTAGGAGTTTGAATGATGCCTTGAGTTGTAAAATGCTTTTGAGACTAAGTGCCTTCTTGTGGATTCTAGTTTATGTGTTAGAGTACAGGCTTGGTGGAAAAGCATTTGGCTATAGTTCTTGGATTTAAAGATATGATCTTATCTTATGGTATCGGAGACTCGTTTGAAGTAGTAAGGTTTCGGTAAGTTGAATCATATTACTTGAGGATTATGATGTGAGTTATGATGGAAATACCTTGGGATGTTAATGATGATGTTTGACTTGAGGTTGTACTTTGTTAATAATGAACTCGTGGGCTATATGATGTTGATAATGACGTTTTGTTCGGTGTTCTACCTTGTGGCCGTCGGAGTTGAAAAGAGATTAGTATGGAGAATTCCTTATTGGTTCTTCGGTTTTTGAAACCTTTGGGAATGTGTCAAATTATGGAGTTGAGAGAATGTTATGATGCTTGAGTTGCAATTCCGCAATTGGGAATCCGTGTTATATGAAAGGGCGGATGAATTGGGTTGTAATCGATTTGTTAAATCTAGGTGTACCTTACTTTGATGATTGTGGTACGATGGTCCCTTGTAAGAGACCTTTGTTTGGGATGAGTTGCTTTACTATCACCCTAAGTTTGAAAGGAGAAATTTTGTGGCTTAAACCTTAAACCTTTACTCGTGTCATCATCCCTTTTCATCTCCATTCTTGAATGTTTTTGTCAAGATTGATCTTTAAGAAATCGCATGCTCGTATCTTCTTTCGTACTCGGGTATCTTCATAACTCTACTATCTGCTTTGTCTCTTCCTTGACCTCGTTATTTTCTGCGCCCCTCTCTTGTAATCTCGTGCCTTTTTATTCTCGTGTTCTCCTTGAGATTCCTTATCGTTTTCTATCTCGTTGCTCCTTCATCTTTACTCTAGTGGATTGGATATTCCGTTTGTAAGGCTCAAAGAATAAGCGTGATGTAATTTGGGATTCTTTAGCTAGAATATGTGTCCTTGGATTGAGAAAATTTCATGCTATATTTCATCATGGGAAATAGGACTTAAGCTCTAGGATGAATCCTAATAGTGATAATGTATTTACTCCTAGTAGTTTTGGATTTGGAGATTGGTACTCTAGTGTTATTTTGAGAATTTAGTTAATCATGATAATAGTTCGTTGTTGTTGGGTACCATAACGGTTGCTTGGTATGTCATTTGGGAATTAGATGTCTCTAATTGGTGGATTCTAAAAGAGACTTTGCTTTAGGGTAATTGAGTTGGTACCCAAAGTTTGAGGAGTTTTGTCATAAATGAAAATCGATTCATTTTGAGTTTTAGATGAATTAGATGATTTGAATGGTTGTCTGATTGCCAAGTGATTGATCGTTTGTGGTTTGGAATTAGTAATTTTCTTTTATTCTTTAGGAATCATAGTTCGAGATTGAGAAATGTTCGTTGCAAGCTTTGGATAATGAATGCTCAGTTGTTATGGATTATAGAGTTAGAATGGTGAACCCATTTGTCTTGAGGATTAGTAACCACCATAATTTGCTAATGTGACTATTTGTATTTGAGGCTTCGAGCATAGTAGTGATCAAATTAAGAATATTATGGCGTATTAAAGAATCATTATAACCGATAATGGATTGTGGATTTTCCCTTGTCGGGAGACTTTGGATGAGGCTAGTTGAATCTTAGATAATTATGTTTGTTGCTTTGATTGTGTTTTGACTTTCGAAGAGGAGAAAGTTCATTGCAAATTTAGGATAATGAGTTTGAAGTAAATTGAATCAAGGGAATTTCATGGTAAGTCTCCTTTACCATGTGGATTGTTAGTTGTGGAGTCTACCGTGCCGATGGACCTTAGTAGATTCTAATTGGATTCGAATAATTGGGATTTGTTACTCGAAGTTTCGTGATTATGGAATATTTTTGTAGGATTTCTGATGATTGAAAATGATGAGTTGCAAATTGGGTTAATTGCATTCTCTTAAGGATTTGGTTTATTAGTATATTTAGTGATGTCGAATTCTTGTAGATCTTCCTGCTGACTTTATCTTGATCTTCCTATCCCAAAGAGTTCGATTTGTTTTGTTTTTGCGTGTTTTGTATATATTTTGTTACCCTGAATTGTGTGTGAATTGTGTGAGTCGCTCTATGTACGTATAATGTCTTGTTATTTGATTTTATCTTTGATAAAACTTTCAAATTTCCATATGATATTTCTAATTTAACGTTTCAAAGAAGTCTAAAGATGGTTTGTGTACCCTCTTTTTGGAGAAAACGGATTTCTTTTGCTTTTATATTTGGATTTTGTGTTTGGTTGGATGTTTGCACTTGTTATTGGAGACGTCTGATAACTAGTCCTGCACTTACTAACGTTGTTTTGAATTTCGATTTCACTAATTCGACATTGATTTGATTTTTGATAGCTAGAGTTCTCGTTCGCAACGGGCACTCTTGTGATTCGTAAATAAAGTTTCGCACTTGTGAAAGTTTCGTTAAACCATTTTCGAGATGAACCCCGTTTCATAAATGTTTCCCTTATAAAAGTTTTTGTATTAAGTTTGAAAACCAATTCTTGTCCTTGATACTTTTATTTTCTACTCTCAAGTTTCGAGGACGAAACTTTTTAAAAGGTGGGGTGATTGTAACACCCGTAAATGTACCCTATTTTTATAGTGAAAATATTTTATGGATACTTTTCAATGAAATTTAGTTTTACTCGTAAATTTAATTTTCCGAGTCGAATTTAGAATTTCCGAGTTCGTATTTGGAATTTCCGCGAGATTCCATGTGAATCCCGTCTTAAGGCGACTTTGACTTTTATTGACTTTTCCACTCACTCTTTACATATACTACCTCCTAACCTATTTTTCATTCACACAACTCATTTCATTTCTTCCTCACTAAGAAAACCAAAACCCTTAAATCCATTTTTGATCCGTCTTAGATTCGTCGCTACTCCTTCGTTACTCGCTCAAATTCTCGTAAGTTCGTCTTATTCTTCCCCTCTCATCTTCCTCTATCCGTATTGGTAATAAAATTACCGTCTTTCTCGCTTTTTAAATTATCCGTCTGTCTCAAGGTGAATGATATTCATCTTTTATTATCTAATTGTATGTAGGTGGAGACTAGGAAGGTTTAGAAATCGAATAAAGACGCGAAAAGGTAACGGTGAAGGGTTACTGGATATCATTTGCGTGTTTTACATGATTTATATGTTAGAATTCGTATTTAGAATACGATTAGAAAGCTTAGGAATTGTATTATTGATAATGATTGTTGTTAGTTGATGACTTTTGATGATGATTATTGATTGTTGATAGTTGTTAGAAGTGAATTATGAAAAGTGAAAATGTTTGAATGTAAGTTGAAGGCTCTCGGGTGAACAGGTAACTCATGTCACGGGCGTGAAATACAAGTCACGGTCGTGACTTGTGCAGTTTCACTGCACTGACCCCTTTGCGTAAAATGATCATATCTCCTTCGTTACTTGCTTGTTTTGGGTTTGTGACCTATCGTTGGAACCGTAAGAGGATAAGCTATCACCTCGACTTGAAATTTCTGCATTTGCCTATTTAGAACTCTAGTTATGACAGTTTGAAGTGGACCCTTGTTTTAGTTAGTTTCCAAACTTGTTGTTTTGAGATAAGATTTATGTTTCCTATTTATTATGCTTCTTAAACTTGGTCTAATGCTTATGTATCATGTATTGATTCATGTTTATCATAGTTACATTTATATAATGCCCTATTCTCATGCTTGGTGACGGTTTTTGGGTATGTCCCACTTTGAGTCGGTTTTTACAAATGATACGGTTTGAGCACTATTTTGTCTTGTGCTTTGTACTCTCATTCCCTTGGCTACCTCCACGTTCGTAAGGCTGGAATGTCGGAACGGGGAGGTATCCTACTGCTTAATTGCATGTGTAGTGGGCATACGACGACGTTGTTGGGAGTTGAACGCATTGCGTTGATCGACCCGGCCGTCAAATGTTGTGTACTTGCGATGTGGTGTTATTTGCATGTAGCGTACCGCTTGTTATGAGGCTTGAGCTCTTTTCCGCCTCTTTCGTGAATTGATCTACCGAATTTGGGGTACTCGGCGTTTTCTTTGTAAGACCGAGTCTTGGATGCGAAACGCTTTATCGCATGTCGAATCGAAAAATGTGATTCCGAGAATCTGGCCAGGTTTAGATTAGGAGCCGTTTAATTATCGTTCCTACCAGGAGGAAATTAGTCTATATATACGAAATGTAGCATCGTGTATGAGTTCAGGGAAATGCTTTATCCCGTGGATGCCTGTTAATCATACTTGCCATGTACACGATGCTAGTGCGTTTCATTTACCGTGAGAGTTGTCGTCTTGTGTGTCGTCGTTCTTGAATGCGTGATTTCATGACTTATTTTCTGGTCTTGCATGATTGGGCATCGCTATGGAATTGGTGTTTGAATGGATGATAATATGATTCATTTATTGTGATCATCGCATGACTTTGCATGGTTTGTTTGTCGAGTCTCCATCTTATCAAACTTAATCCGGCTAAAACGGTGAGATGCAAGCCCTAGGAGCGTATTCGGTGGCCTAAGAGTGTGGTCCCCGAGTCTTTGTCTAACATGATGGGTTTTCGGATTTGTATCCTTATTGTCTCTTATCTTGATGTACTTGATTGCCTATTTATCCTATCGTATTTCACTGTACTATTCTGTTGGAGTAGGTGTCATCCACAAAAGTGCGCCACATAATAAATCTTATTATGGAATATAATTGGGATATTTATTGACTATATATATGATTAGTCAGTTGATTAACGTAAATCAATAACGGTTGGCTGACTAGAGTTTGACGTTATTGTCGTTTGACGGCGGTGATCAACTGATCCCTTTCGGTCACACCTAAAGGATGAAATCCAAATAGTAACTAATTATTTGTATTCGATACAGTTAATTAGTACATTACATATATTCGATATGTACGAGAGTTAATTGTTAGAAATTGAGTTAAGAACTCAAATTCGATTAAGATTATTTTTCAATTATGCGATAATTGACTAATAAATTTATATCTTATTTTAATACGATTAAATAAGATTTAACTTAGTACTTAATCGTTAAATTACTAAATTAGTTGAGGTTTTGAGATAGAGGTAATTAGTTAATTATATTTACAAGGAGTTGTAAAATAAATTAACTAAGCATTGTGGGACCCATTATATATTGATATAATGGTAAAATATTACTTAAAATGTTAAGTACATATTATTTATTTACTTGAGTCATATAATTGTTATATGATCAAATTAACACTTAATTATACAAGATAATTAACCATATGATCAATAAGTATTTGTAAGAACAATATCAAAAATCAAAATGGACCAAACTAAGGCCATTGTGGCCGGTTGGGCTAGTAGTTACATGGTGATGATTTTGTTCTTATTTTTACTCTTTAGTTACTTTATGAAAGTGACATAACAAGTAGTAAACAATCATCACTTGTTCTACAACACTCCACTCTAATGCATGTGATCAAATGAACAAAATAAGAGCCCTATTTTGGGTTGTGAAGTCCGGCCAAATGGCCTATAAAATGATCAAGTGTTGCTCATTTTTTACTTACTTCATTTTGTGCTTTGTTTTCTTACTTCTCTCAAAACCTCATATTCTTACTAAAACTCTCAAACACTAATATTTACTAAGTATTACTAGTGTAGTAATATAGTCATAATATTAGTAGTATAATATCTATCTTATTATCTAGTTAATAATAAGAGTAGATTATTTGGGTTAATCTTGGTGCAACTTAGAGGAGATCTTCTACTTTGGAGATTTTTTGTGTTCATCCATATTTATAGCTCAAGAACAACAAGAAGGAGTTCTTGTTGTGCCCTTATATTTTCCATATCAATGTGAGGAAATTTCTTCTTTTATATAAATGTCTTTATATTTGCATGCATGTTACATATATCATTATAAACTAAATTAAAAGGTAATTTAGTAAATAATTAGAGGAGTCTAATTAAGGTCTATGGACTTTCAATTGGTATCAGAGCTACCTTGTAGCATGCATGTTCATTTTGGACATTTTTATTAAAGTTATAAGATAACTAATAAATCAAAGATTTTGAGTTAAAATACGATTCTGACGAATTGTTTTGGTGCATGTATACCTACTGACATCAAAATGTTTGTGGTTAAATATCGTGATTTTAGGGATTAATTTGCTATTTATTTTGATTTTTGGCGTTTAAACCGAGTTAATATGCATTTTATGAGTTAAAAGTTAACTAAAAATAGTTTCATGTTGATTCTGGCCATGAAATTTTAATATGATCTCACATTGATTTCTTATATATTGTATATAAAATTTCGTGAATTTTACTTATGTCTTGCATGTTCATTGATTTTTATACGATAAAAGTCGATAATATGAGATTATAATGTTCATAAAATTGAAACGTCCTTTTCTGGTCTTGACAATTTTTTGTACATTTAACATTATGATGTTGATACTCTTGGTGAAATTTCATAATTTTTTTCACTGTTTTACTATATCTAATGTTTTTATTTGATAAAACCATTAAATACAAAGCTATTTGTTCATAAAATTAATTTAATTTTTTGAGCAAATATTTTTTTATTTTTATAGTTCCTGGAAATTTTCCAGAATGTAAAAAATTTTTGGTTTCAAATTTTATGATGTTTATATTTTATTTTGGTTTTATTTCATAATTGTTATGAAATAAACCGTAATATTTAGCAAATGAAATCAAATCGATCTAATTAATGACCAACAAAATTAGTAGTGACTAATTTTGAGTTCTAAATTAGTTTAGTTAATTAGTGTGAATTTAAATGCGATTTAAATGTTGATAGTGATTTTTAATGGTTAAAAATCAATAAATCCCGGAAAAATCAAGCTACATGAGCATGAATGAATTGTAGGACGATTTTGGCATGAATTTTTGCAGCAATTTATTTAATTTATGGTTGAATGAATGAATGTCATTTATTTAATAATTTATGCAAATTTTGTACCTAGTATGGCATAGTTATTTTTAATCGTTATTACCCGTAATGTAAGGGAATAACGGTTTGGTTGTAATTTTATTGCGATCTCGTATCGCCGGTTTGTATAATTTCATAATTTTATTTTATAGAATAAATGTATAATAGGAATTTGTATATTTGTATATTTGTAATTATTTTTATGAAGACCGGTGACTCCCTCAAGACGGTGCCATTTTGGAAGGTGTTCCAAGTGAAGAGGCAAGGGACCAAGGAGTTGGTTTCCGAATTTGTAACTATCTCGTTAATTTTGATTAGCTAGGTGGCCATACTCGGATTTTATTGTTGCTTGGTTGCTTGCTTTATTTCCGCTCATGCCAAAATCGTCACACATGCATTTTATTTACCGTTATTGTCAATTCACAAAACGCTTTATTCACACTTCACCGACTTATTCCTTTAGGGAATTAATAACTAAATTGACAAGATCTCGCACATATTTAAAATTGATATTACCTTCCCATTAATAACACCTATGAATCCCGTGTTCATTAAGGCTACCACGCTCGTGGTCCCTTTTTTACTCGTTTAATTAGGGTGATCTATCACAAAGCTACACTTGGATTGGACTGCAACGGAGATAAGCGTTATCTTGGGACTAGGAGATGGATTTTAGTTGAAACCGTCAACCAAGATTTCTACGGGTATAATTAGTCAATAATGATTACGTTTCTAGATAAATGTAGCATGCGATGACTATTTTTATTTAAAAAATGGGTCTTGGAATCATTTATATAATTTAGTGAGAGGTCATTATATGAATGCTAAACTTGTTAAAATGTTTTTCAAGTAAATTAACAATGAATGTTTATATATTTCTTTTTGTTGTAGTTACCATATTCGCATAATGTCAACATCATCAAACGTTGCAACCTTGGGTAGAGACTCATGGTTGAGGTCCGTCATGGACAAATGTGTCCTTAAGGATGACGGAAGTAACTTCGTTGAATGGGAATCAACGATCAAGAGCGCCGCGTTATCCGATAACGTGCTTCACTACTTGGTCGAAGAGCCTCCCACCGAACCCGCGCCTAGAACGTCCGCGGTGGTTCGGGCCGAATATGACCTTTATTTGAAGGTTGCTAATGACGTCAAGAATGTCTTGATTTGGTCAATCTCACCCAAACTCAAACTCCAATTGATCTCTCTCAATGCATATGCGATATTCACGAGGATCACTTTGATGTTTTCGCAAGCCCCTCAAATTCTCCAATATGAGGCAATTACGAAATTCTTTGACACTAAGCTTCAAAGGGGCAAAAAGGTTGGCCCACACGTGCTCAAAATGGTTGAGCACGCGGACACCTTAGAGCGTCTAGGGTGCAAAATTCCAAAGAATTTGGTGGTGGGTAAAATCCTTCATTCACTCTCCCCTAAGTTCACCCAATTTAGGGTGAACTATAACATGAATGGCATGGACAAGAGTTTCCATGAACTCCATGCACTCCTCACCCAAGCTGAGAGAGACATGGAGGCTAGTGGGAGTGAACCCAAGGATGTTCTTTCCATGAAACTGAAGAACATGAACCTTGGGGTGAGGAAGGACAAGGGAAAGGGTAAGACTCTTTTCAAGAAATCCGGCAAGGGAAAGGCCAAGGTCTTTTATAAGGCCAAGCCCAAGATCAACAAACACGCGGAGGCAGATTGCTATTATTGTAATGGCAAAGGGCATTGGAAACGCAATTGCCCCAAGTACTTGAAAGACAAGAAATACGGTTGTGTGACAACGTCAGGTAAAATTCTTTCATCACTCTATATGATAGATATTAACTTTGCTAGTACCTCTTCTTGGGTATTTGATACCGGTTGTTGTTCTCACCTTTGTAATCATGTACAGGGGCTGAGGGACGTGCAAGCACTAGCCAAGGGTGACGTGGACCTACGCATGGGAAATGGAGCTAAGGTAGCCGCAGTTTCCGTGGGCACCTACGTTCTTCTTTTTTCCTAATGGTTTAGAGGTTGTATTTAAATAATTGCTATTATTACCAACTCTTACCAAGAACATTATCTCCATTTCCGTGTTAGACATGGAAGGTTTTTCATTTTGTATTAAGAACAACTGTTGTACTTTTGCTTTTAATGAAATGGTTTATGGCGAGGCCATTTCTATTGGAGGTATTTATGTTCTAGAAATTGCAAAAGAGGTCTATCATGTAGAAAACAAGAAGCTCAAAACAGGTGAACCTAATCAATCATACCTTTGGCATTGTCGTTTAGGGCACATAAACGAACGACGCATAAAGAGACTTGTTTCATCTAAAGTACTCAAACCCTTCGATTACGAATCTTATGGTGTATGCGAATCTTGTCTTCTAGGCAAGATGACTCGTGCTCCTTTTACGGGAAAAGGGACACGAGCAAGTGAAGTATTAGGACTTATACACACGGATGTATGCGGTCCAATGACTAGCCGAGCTAGAGGTGGTTATCACTACTTCATTACTTTTACCGACGACTTGAGTAGATATGGATATGTCTACTTGATGAGGCATAAAAGTGATGCTTTTGAAAAGTTCAAAGAATTTCAAAATGAAGTAGAAAACCAATTGAATAAAAAAATTAAAACCCTACGATCCGATCATGGTGGTGAATACTTGAACCATGAATTTGATTCACACCTGAAAGATTGTGGTATAGTATCACAATGGACTCCTCCTGGAACATCTCAATTAAACGGTGTATCCGAAAGGAGAAATCAAACTTTATTAGATATGGTTCGATCTATGATGAGTCTAACAGAGCTTCCTGATTATTTTTGGGGTTTTGCTATCTTATCTGCAATATTTTCACTAAATCGAAGCCCGACTAAAGCGGCAAACAAAACTCCATATGAGATATGGACATGGAAAGTCCCTTATTTGTCGTTTATGAGAATTTGGGGATGCGAGGCGTTTGTTAAGAATAAGTCTGACGATAAACTCGCACCCAAATCTGACAAATGTCTGTTTGTAGGATATCCAAGGGAAACACGTGCTTATTACTTCTACAATAAACACGGGCAAAGTTTTGTGTCTCGTGATGCAGTCCTTTTTAGAAAATGATTTTATTCTAAAAACATAGTGGGAGAAAATTTGAACTTGATAAAGTCCAAGAGCCACAAACCGAAAAGGACGACGAGGAAAACGTTCCCTCTTCGTCTGGTACGGTCATTATTCCTTCGGAACCTAGGAGGTCAAGCAGAATTAGTCATCCATCTGATAGATACCTTGGTATTATAGAGGAAGGTGATGACTATAATGTTTTACTTTTTGAAAGTAACGAACTACTACCTACAAAGCAGCCATTTCTAGTCCTGACTCAAAGCTATGGCTAGGAGCCATGCAATCCGAAATGGATTCTATGTACGACAATCAAGTATGGGACTTGGTTGATTTACCTAAAGAGGTACGACCTCTTCAGTGTAAGTGGATCTATAAGATCAAAAGTGGCATAGACAAACATAATGATGTTTATAAAGCTAGATTGGTGGCAAAAGGTTTCACCCAAGTTCATGGTCTTCACTATGACGAAACCTTCGCCCCAGTCGCCATGCTTCGATCCATAAGGATTATCTTAGCGGTTGCCGCATTTCATAATTATGAGATTTGGCAAATGGATGTCAAAACCGCCTTCTTGAATGGGATTCTAGAAGAGGAAGTGTACATGACACAACCTGAAGGTTTTGTGGATTCATCAAACCCTAAAAAGGTATGCAAACTTAAGAGATCCATCTATGGTCTTAAGCAAGCATCCAGGAGTTGGAATCATCGTTTCGATCATGTAATTAAACAAAATGGTTTCACTCGAAGTGTCGAGGAACCGTGTTTATACATGAAGTTTAGTGGGAGTAAAGTAACTTTTCTAGTCTTGTATGTAGATGACATACTACTCATTGGGAATGATATTCCAATGCTCACTTCTGTAAAGGAGTGGCTAGGAATACATTTCCAAATGAAAGACTTAGGAGAGGCCCAGCGCATCTTAGGTATCCGGATCTATAGGGATAGATCTAAAAGGATACTAGCATTAAGTCAAGAGACTTATATTGATAAGATTCTTGATCGGTTCAACATGAAAGACTCTAAGAGAGGCTTTATTCCTATGGGAAGTGGGATCACTTTGAGCAAGTCAGAGTGCCCTACGAAAACCGAGGAGATTGAACGCATGAAATTGATCCCTTACGCTTCAGCCATTGGATCAATCATGTATGCTATGATGTGCACTCGTCCCGACGTTGCATATGCTTTGAGCATGACAAGTCGTTACCAAGCAAATCCAGGTGAGAGTCACTGGATAGCCGTAAAGAACATCCTTAAGTACTTGAGAAGGACCAAGGATTCGTTCTTAGTGTTTGGAGGCGAGACTGAGTTACGTGTAAAGGGTTACACAGATGCCAGTTTCCAAACAGATCGGGATGATATGAAATCCCAATCCGGCTACGTTTATATGATGAATGGAGGAGCTGTTTGCTGGAAGAGTTTCAAGCAAAGCGTTACAGCGGATTCTACAACAGAAGCAGAGTACCTTGCAGCGTCTGAAGCTGCAAAGGAAGCTGTGTGGATTCGGTAATTTTTTGGAAGGACTATCAGTATTCCCTACTGCCAAAGATCCTATCACAATTTATTGTGATAACAGTGGGGCTATTTTTCAGGCAAAAGAGCCCAAGTCTAGTAACAAGTCTAGACATGTACTTAGGAAATATCATGTAATTAGAGATTACGTGGACAGAAAGGAAATTGACATTTGTAAGGTTGGGACAGATTACAACATTGCTGATCCTTTAACCAAGCCTTTATCAAAGGCTAAGCATGATGGTCATGTCGTCACAATGGGATTGAGACGTGTGCCAGAATTCCTTTAGATTATGTAATATGTAATAATTGAATGTTGTATTAATTATTTCATATATGATAATGGCATTTATTGTTCGAGTTTTATTTTAAACTCTTTTATTTAGTTTGACTAAATTTAATACTTTGTTTATCCGAATAGATTGTTGGACCCTATTCAAGTGAATAGGACGAACTTAGTATTTTGTCCCTAGTCACTCAATGAGGTGACGTCGCGAAATGACTAGATTGTAAGTCGATCGATGGTTGGTTCAGCACCATGGGGTCATGGAGATGACTGGTCGTTTACATAGACAGACTGTATGACACTCTGTCGGACAGTGACATGATAGAGACCCTTAAATCAATTATTTGCTGCCTGGTCGTGGCAGGGTCTTCTATCTTATTCCTATAAGTCGATTCTTTTGACTGGCGACCGTCTATCTGCGTCGGTGCAGTTTCCGATTGGTTTTGGTTGATGTTCTAGGTCGTGCCGTAAAAGGAGGCCGATGGACTTCTTCTGGATCATGGTGATCTGCATCATACAAAGTAGATGGATCAACAGGAATTGTCCACCCACGTTGGGTAAAAACATCTTTAGGCCACTCGAGGAGTAGTTACTGTAAATGCGTGGCCACGCTCGGAAAGAGATCTATGGTAGATTTTCCGGTCAGACAGTTACTCTCCCTATCGAGAAAACCACTCTAGATATTGTCAATCGCAAGTGCGACCTGGAAGACACCTTGCGTTGAGTGGGAGATGTGATAAAGAGACAAGAGAATCGGTGACGCACACTTGTGTCAGACAAGTGGGAGATTGTTGGAGTAGGTGTCCTCCACAATAGTGCGCCACATAATAAATCTTATTATGGAATATAATTGGGATATTTATTGACTATATATATGATTAGTCAGTTGATTAACGTAAATCAATAACGGTTGGCTGACTAGAGTTTGACGTTATTGTCGTTTGACGGCGGTGATCAACTGATCCCTTTCGGTCACACCTAAAGGATGAAATCCAAATAGTAACTAATTATTTGTATACGATACAGTTAATTAGTACATTACATATATTCGATATGTACGAGAGTTAATTATTAGAAAATGAGTTAAGAACTCAAATTCGATTAAGCTTATTTTTCAATTATGCGATAATTGACTAATACATTTATATCTTATTTTAATACGATTAAATAAGATTTAACTTAGTAATTAATCGTTAAATTACTAAATTAGTTGAGGTTTTGAGATGGAGGTAATTAGTTAATTATATTTACAAGGAGTTGTAAAATAAATTAACTAAGCATTGTGGGACCCATTATATATTGATATAATGGTAAAATATTACTTAAAATGTTAAGTACATATTATTTATTTAATTGAGTCATATAATTGTTATATGATCAAATTAACACTTAATTATACAAGATAATTAACCATATGATCAATAAGTATTTGTAAGACAAATATCAAAAATCAAAATGGACCAAACTAAGGCCATTGTGGCCGGTTGGCTAGTAGTTACATGGTGATGATTTTGTTCTTATTTTTACTCTTTAGTTACTTTATGAAAGTGACATAACAAGTAGTAAACAATCATCACTTGTTCTACAACACTCCACTCTAATGCATGTGATCAAATTATGCAAAATAAGAGTCCTTATTTGGACAATTTGGACCGGCCAAATGGCTTATAAAATGAGCAATTGTGTTCATTTTATTATCACTTCATTTTGTGCTTTGTTTTCTTACTTCTCTCAAAAACCTCATATTCTTACTAAAACTCTCAAACACTAATATTTACTAAGTATTACTAGTGTAGTAATATAGTCATAATATTAGTAGAATAATATCTATCTTATTATCTAGTTAATAATAAGGGTATATTATTTGGGTTAATCTTGGTGCAACTTAGAGGAGATCTTCTACTTTGGAGATTATTTGTGTTCATCCATATTATTAGCTCAAGAACAACAAGAAGGAGTTCTTGTTGTGCCCTTATATTTTCCATATCAATGTGAGGAAATTTCTTCTTTTATATAAATGTCTTTATATTTGCATGCATGTTACATAGATCATTATAAACTAAATTAAAAAGTAATTTAGTAAATAATTAGAGGAGTCTAATTAAGGTCTATGGACTTTCAATAATGACCAAATCATTTTCTCAAAATTGGTATTCAATACATTTACAAGGAAATGTAGTTCAAAAACACGACATTTTCAAAAATGGTATAGGAAAAGTTTTCGAAGGTAACAGTCTTTTTCTGTGGAACGAAATTGTTCTTGTCGTGCACACAAGAACACTAGCATTCCAGAGTAAGAACAAGATTAAAATTAAATCGTACGTTGATAAGTGCAGAACCAGTCATTAGACGTCTCCAATAACAAGTTCTAGCATCCAACCAAACGCAAAATCCAGGATAAGAGCAAAATAAATCCATTTTCGAAAAATGAAAGTAGAAAATTCATTTATAAAATTCTTTTAAAAGGATAAATTCGAAACACAACATACAAATTTGAAAATTTTCTCAAAGCGCGATCTCGAGACAACTAGACATTTCACACACATGGAACTAATTTAAGCATCAAACTCACAATCGTGGTAATAAAGATAAACACAACGGGTGAAATGAAATAAAAAGGCTTATCGAAAAGAACATGAGCGGAATCAAGGACTAAGTCCTAAGAGCAGTCATTAGATAGAAGGTCAACAAAAAGGGTAACGACAGACGAAAGATATTCAAAGATATGTTTTATTCCCGAAAGAGAGTATGACAGATAGATAAGAGAGAAATGAACGGTAGAGCTTTCGCTCAAACAGGGAGAAGGCCTAAAAACTGAGAAAGATATTAAACAATCCACTCAAATACCAAAGTCATCATGGTCAATTTCTCGGGCATTTTCGCCAAACCCAAATTAAAGACACATCATTCTTTGGGCTTTATCCATTTAACACTACAAACACCGCTAATAAGCTAGTCCTTAAGAGAATATAACTCATCTCGGTCATACCTTAACCGCTTCCAATCATTAGATCCTACAAATCCTTGACAATCATCAGGTCAAACTACGAACCCATATATCTAGTATCCAACTAGCATTAACTAAGGTCTCTCGACAAGGGAAAATCCACAATCAAATAATCCACATGAAAGATTCCTAAATATATTCAAACATCTTTAGTCTAATCAATTATTACACTCGAATCCACAAGCATAGATAATCATATCTAGAAAAGCGTAACTACCACCAATCATAAGATGAATGGGCTCACCATTCCAATTCTCCGATTCAAAGTACTTCAAGGCTTACTATCCTAAACTTAAAGAAATTTCTAATTAAAAAACCATCAAAATCTCGAGAGAGATCGATTACAAATTCCAAGTCCTATATGGCCAAGCACAACTATACAAATCATCATGCTCAACTATAACTCAAGATGCATCGATCTTTACTTATGAAAACATTCCTCAAAATATTGTCACCAGTCTTAATTACCAATGCAAAGTCTCTTTTAGAATCCAACATTTAGAAACATCTAATCCCCAAATGATCTCTAAGGCAACTATTATGATAATAAGCAAAACTGAACTATCATTCCCATAAACTTGAACTTTGAATTAACACCACCACATCAAACTCGAAAATCTAAAGCCACTAAGAGAGGATGCATTATCACTATTACGATTCATCCTAGAGCTTAAGTCCTATTTCCCATAATCAAATACAACATGAAATTTGCTCAATCTAAAGACACATATTATAGCTAAAGATTCCCACAATGCATTACACTTATTCTCGGGGCCTTACAAACGGGATATCCAATCCACTAGAGGAAAGATGAAGCAGCAACGAGTTAGGAAATGATAAGGAATCTCAAGTAGAACACGTGAATAATCAGGCACGAGATTACAAGAGAGGAACGCTGAAAATAACGAGGGCTTAAGCAAGAGACAAAGCATATAGTAGAGTTATGAAGATATCCGAGTAAGAAAGAAGATACGAGCATATGATTTCTTAAAGATCATTCTTGACAAAAACTGGCAAAAATAGAAATGAAAAGGGATAATGGCACGAGTAAAGGTTTAAGGTTTAATCCACAAAATTTCTCCTTTCAAACTTAGGGCGATCTCAAAGCAACTCATCCCGATAACAAAGGTCTCTCACAAGGGACCATCGTACCACAAATCATCAAAGTAAGGTAAACCTAAAGTCGACAAATCACTACGATCCAATTCATCCATCCTTTCATATAACATGGATTCCCAATTGCGGAATTGCAAGTCAAGTATAGTAACATTCTCTTAACTCCAAAATTTGACACAAACGCAAAGGTTTCTAAAACCAAAGCGGAAAGACTTCTCTATACTAGTCCTTTTTCAACTCCTAATATTCCACAAGGTAGAGCACCAAACAAAACGTCATCATCAACATCCTAAGGCATCACCGTCATAGCTCATCTAATCAGATTTCACTCATATCCATAATCCTCAAGTAACATGGTTAAGTCTATCATGACGACTTACTACTTCAAATAAGTCTCCGATACCATAATATAAGATCATGTCTTCAAATTAAAGAATTATAGCCATATATTTTTCCACCAAGCCTATACCCAAACAAACACACTGGAATCCACAATAAGTCACTTAGTCTCAAAAGCATTTTACAACTCAAGGTATCATCCAAATATTCTAAAGCACAACAAGTAGTCCAACATAGGTATGATCCTCCAGACACTCTAATATATCCAATCTTCTAAGTTCAAAAGATTAAATCACTAATGAGTTAAGAAGTCCTAACCAACTCATTCAACCTTACACCATCAAATACCATGAACTATTCACACATGAGTCATGGCAAGCATTAAGCATTAAAATCTTCAAACTTATCTTACCACTCATTCCTCAGGGATACAACCAATCACCACTATAGGGTGGACTTAGGTTTACACCATTTTCCTCAAATCCCAAATTCATTCTAACCAACACAAACATTCCATAAAGTTCAAAATTCTTCCGACCAAGCATAATATACCACAAAAAAATGAGTATGGTGTCCACAAAAGGTCACATGAGAAAGTTGAGGGTACAAATGGGTAAGAAGGAGGAAAGTAATAAGAGTAGTCTCCAAGGGAAAAATAAGTTAGAGGATAAAGAATCACCTAGATAGAAGGAACAGACCAAGATACATTATGGACAAGATAAATAATCGATGAGCAAGAAATACACTTCAATTAGGCTCGTCATCTTCAACCTTCGACAAAGGATACACACAAGGGTAGCATAACTCAACATAACTCAACATAATCAACAAACAAGTTAGAACCTAACAAACATCAAGTACACTAAAGACTACCACCTTAGGCCCTTAAGTCTACCCATCTCTCATTCATTATTCATTGGTCAAGTTCTTTACGGTTGGGGTGCACGAATGTGCGTCAGGAGCGTTATAGCTCTAATACCAACTGTGACACCCCGCGATTTAGCAGTAAAGTAAACACATAGATTTGCAGCGGAAAAGTACGAGATTTTAAAAACTTAAAAAGCAAAACCGCGAATGTCACTAAATTATAAAACCAAAACTTAAATTATTAAATCGTTTATACAAATTGTAATCTTAAATAAATACAAGGGACATCGATCTCTGGATAAAACACAATAAAGATAAAAACTAATATAAACTACACGCTATGGGTGAATCGTTGTAAGAACAACGCTCGCTAGCTCACTCGGCACAACCCCATGCAAACACCACCCTGCAACCTGTTCATTCATTAAAAATGAATGCCACAGTTAGTGGGGAGTAACTCAGGGTTCTCCCAGCCATATCACATCAAAACGCACATAAACAATCATGTAATCAGGTGTCATCATGCAAACAGATATATCATGCCGGATGTGAGAATAACATTATAATAATAACAATATACGAGTAAAGGAAACCATCATCCATCATCATCATACAATACAAGACTCGGCGAAGACTCCCCTTGGCAACCATATAGAACACTAAGGGCTTGCATATCACCATTAGCGACATATGTTTGAGAAGGTTTGGGACTCGACATACAAATCAGTCATAGGCATCCAAATCAATCAAGTATACAATCCATCATATGATCAAACATAAGCATACAAACTATCACGGTAAATGACACGCACTAGCAACATGTACAATAGCAAGACAAGTCAATGGAAATCCACGGGATAAGACGTTTCCCTGAACCGTATACGATAAGACGTTTCGTATACTCATGACCTAGAAAAACATGTCCACGGGGTAGGACGTTCCCCTGAACCGTGCACAATAAGATGTTTCGCACACACAAGACTCTAATCCTTTCGGTATGACTACGATAATAATACGGTCCTAGTCTAAACCTGACAAGACTCTCGAGACAAGACGTGTACTCGATTCGACATGTGGCTAGACGTGCACACATCCAAGACTCGATCAAACAGAGAAGCTGAGTACCCCAAATCCGGCAGTACGGCCAATGGCTGAGACGGACAAAGAGATCTATAGTCAAAAGTCAAGCTAGTACGCTACATGCAATGACACCACCTCACAAGGATACAACATTTGACGGCCGGGTCGATTAACGCATTGCGTTCACCTCCCAACAACGTCGTCATATCCCCACTAAAACATGCATACAAGCATCAATGATACACCCTATCGCTCCGACATTCCAGTCTAACGAGGATAAGGTGTAGCCAGGAAATGAGAGTTCATAACACTCAACAAGTCGTATTCAAATCAAATACATAAGGTAGAACCGACTCAAGAGGGGGCATATCAAAACCGTCACAAAACATGTGATATAAGAATGTGAGATATCATACATTCTAAACATGAATATTTAATGTTAATATGTAACTTTATAAGATAAACAAACCATAGAAACTATTACATGTAAGGAAATAGGGAAAAGAAATGAGAACGAGCTACATGGGGTGCCAGCCGGTCAGGGCCACCAGCCGCCGGCTACCCGACTGGCACTACAACAACATCAAACACACAATAAAATATAGGAGATCCCCTGCCGGTGGGTGTGACCGGACGCTGGCTACCCGATTGGGTCACAAGCCAAATGAGAGAAAAGACGAAAAATGGGGAACAAGGAGTTCTAGCTGGTCGGTCGGCTGCCGGGTGGCCGGCTGGGACTCGCATATTATCAAAAATTCAATAATTTCACAAGGGGTTCCCAGCCGGTCGGCTGACAGGCGGCCGGTCGGCAGGCTGGGATATACGCATTATCAAAATCCTCGAAACAACAATTTCACATAAGACGTGTTCCCAGCCGGTCGGCTGACCGGCGGCCAGTCGGCCGGCTGGGGCAACAAAACACGCGAATTCAACAACAACAACAACAACAACAACAACAACAACAACCAACTTAAATTCCATGGTTACTCATACAATTCCAACTTTATTTACCAACATCAAACCACATTAAATGCACATTAATCATCACCAATCATTGTGTAAACATCAATTAAAGCAAACCCAACCACATTTATTGCCCAACACAAGTTCCAACATGTTTAAAGAGCATATTTAACCACTTAAATGCAACTTAACATAGGATTAGTGAAAGAAAACATGGAAGATGAAATTCGCACACATGAAAGAGGAACAACCATGTTTCCTCATGAAATTAAAGCAAAGATTGTATCTTTTCCTACTACAACTACAATTAAAACATTAAAAACGTAAATTGATATCGATTAACCCATCACCGTTACCTCAATTAGTACGTCAAATCCTCGATTCCCAAGCTAATCATCAACCCATATGAACTCCTTGACCCAAAATCTTCAAAATACATCTTTTCCCGATAAATAAAGTGACAAGAACCCAAAACCGCAATATAGTGAAAGATGGTCTAAAAAGGAAAAAAAAAGTTTCAAACTTTTATTGGCTAGAAAGAAAGAGAACGGTGAGAGGTTTCCGAAATATTAAACGGAATCGAAATACGTTAAAAAAACGAAGAAGTTATGCTCGTCTTAAGTTTAGATCTAGAAAATGGGTTTTATAAAAAGTTGGAGGAAATGGATGTTTTATTTTATGAAAAGGAAGAGGAAGATGAGAGGAGAAGATTTATATAAAAATCGTCAAGTTTCGTTGAGAGACGGAAAAATGACATCTGCTTAAGATTATAAAGTGATGGAGTTTTAATGGTGTTTGGTGTTTTAGGAAGATGAAGAAAAAGAGTAATGTTGCTGAAAAAAATAAGGGGGAAGGTGAAGGGATAAGTGAGTGTGTTTTCAGAAGATGGATAATACAAGGCCCAAATTTCATATTGGGTCAACTCACTTGAATTTTCGCGTAGAATGCGATTATGAACTCATAAAGTCATAATGAACTGAAATGCGACGGTTTCTACCCAACTAAACTAAATTTTATTTAACATTAATTTAAAGCCACGAAATCATAAGTTATTGACTTAAAACATTTTAAGTAATAAAAGAAAAAGACGAATTTATAAAATTTTACGACTTTAGTAAATTATTCATTATTATAAAGTCTGGGGTGTTACATAAGAGCCTTACAATCCAAGATGGAATCTATACATATAAATAAATTTACTTAGAGAGGTTTTAAAGTTTTAAAGTTTTACCTCTCTAGGGTAAATAGAAGTTCTAAAGTATAGGATTACATATTAGTTAAAATATAACCATATTTGAGATCCCATATTACTACTACACCTCATTTTTTTTTTTTTTTTTTTTGGTGACGAGGGGGTTGAATCCCCCGGGCCCATGCATTCCCGCACCACCACATGGACCATGTAAGCCACCCCCTTCAGGGGCTGCAGTGGCCAAGTGATCATCGCCCCAGCTGGTAGTCGAACCCAGGACCTCTCAACTCCTGCATTTCTGCAAGCTTCAAAGTTTAACCTGACTACCACTGGACTAACACCACTTGGTTATTACTACACCTCATTGAACGTATATGTATGACATATGATAAGTAGTTTTTGAAAACCACTCTTCTAAATGAGTATTTAGGAAAAGGAAGTGTATATGACACAAACATACATTTTCATAAAAGGGCTTTTAGATATGTGATCCTAATTAAGCGCCTAAGAGGTTGTAATGATCGTTTCATGATAAGAGAGAATGGTTTCCTCGAATTGTCGAAGATCCATGTTTATACATGAAGTTAAGTGGGAGTTAAAATTGTCATGTTTGGACATGAAGATTAGTGGGAGCAAATTGTCTTCCATGTCTTGTATGTTAGAGACATTAATCATTGGGAATGATGTACTGACATTGGCTTCCGTGAAGGAGTGTTTGAGAAATCATTTATGATGAAAGACTTGGAAGATGCATATCGCATCTTAAAGTATTCAAAATCTATAGTGATAGATGAGAGAGGATATTGGCATCAAAATAAGAATCTTATATTGATAAGATCCTTCATCTATTTCAACAAAGTTGAGTAGGTTATTCATATTGATGAGAGTGGGATAACTATGAAACAGTCATAGTCATCCACTGAACCTAAGAGGTAGTGTTGATCACGTGATTACTAATGTTTCCGCCATTAGACCAATCATGTATGCCATGATATGCACATACCTTGTTGACTTGTACGCTTGGAGCATGACAAGCGAATAAAAAATCAAGCCATATGAGAGTCATTGGATAGCCTTCAAGAACATCCATGAGGTTCTCGAGGAGAACTAGGAATTCATTCTTGTGTTTGGTAGTGATAACTTAGTTACGTGTTAAAGGTTACACAAGCACAAGGTTCCAAACTTATAAGGATTTGTCGAAATCCTATGCTAACTTTTGTTATATTGAAAGTGAATGACCATAAAGCATGATTGAATAGTCAATCATTAAGAATTCTACAAATGGATTCTTAGTACATTATGATGAGGATAAGGTGGCTTATAAGAAAATAATAGTAGATCCTTTCACCAAGATACGTATCACATAGTTATCATGATATCGAGTGGAAGCATATTTCAAGTTAAAGAGCCCAACACTAAATAGACATCTAGACATTTGCATAGATAAATTCATGTTATTAGAAATAACGTTGATTGGAAGGATAAGCAATTCATAAGGTTTGAATAAATAAATATATGGTATATTAACTACCCAAACCTTTATTATATTTTAACAAGGTTGCCATGAAGTGTTATGGATCATATAGACTTTAGATGATATGATATAAGGCAATAACATTGTGTTGATTGTTTGTATATGATAATCATATTTAGCGTTTGAGTTTTTGTGAACTCAATTTTTATTACTTTGTTGTATCCAAATAGGTTGTATTGACAACTTTAAACCCTATTAAAGTGAACTAGATTAACATAGTATTGGCCCCTAGTTGATTTTATGGGGTGACGACTCCAAGTGACTAGAGTGTAATGCGATTGATGACAAGTACAAGTGTCATAGGGTCATATGAGATGACTAGTCGATCACATACACAGACTGTATGGGACACTCAGTCGGGCAGTGACCGCTTATAGAGTTATGTCAATTCATAAAGCCTGGTCGTGGCGAGAGCTACTATAGCATTCTTTTTGAGTAAATTCTTTAGACTAGAGAATGTTCGCCTAAGTCAACAAAGTTTCTGATTGACTTTGATTTTTGCCCCAAGCCATTCTGTAAAAGGGGGTGAATAAGCAATTCTCTGGTCATAAAGAACTGTGGCTGCACGAAGGGAATGGTACGATAGGAATTGTCCAACCCCTTGTCAGGGTTAACTAATATCCCAGGGCCACTCGAGCAGTAGTGAACTGGCAATGCGTGGCCATGCTCGGAAGGTATCTATGGTAGATAATTCTAGTCAGACAGTTTGATATATGGGGGACATGGATATATGTTCAAAATGCAAGTTCAAGTCACTCTTGACATTTCAGATTCGTTCCCTTGACTTTAGAGCGAAATATCTCAGAATATATAGCTCATTTTGGCGTGATTTCACTTGGAGATGAAAGTACATGATGTTAGCTTTCCAACAAGTGGTCACACGCTTTATTTGGTTAAGTAACGAAGGAGATATGATCGTTTTAAGTTGAGCTGTCCAGATTGTACGTGGATGACGCAAGATGGACGTGACATTCAAAAGCAAGATGGAAGCTTGGGTTAAATTGTTCTCAAGTTTACTTTCCTAAATAGAGTTTTGTTATTATTTTTCTAATTTGAATAAAAGTAGTGTGGTGATCTTATTTAATAATAAGGTAGTGTTCACACTATTTCCTAATTTCTATCTAGTTAGTTATGGTAATTAGTAGTAGTATAAATAAGGAGTCTTATGCATTGTAATAGATATACACAATTTGAGAGTTTAATACAAGAGTTTCTTGTTTATTCTTATTGCTTGCGAGCTTTAAGTTTGTTAGTTTGTTCTTGCGAGGGTGAATTAATCCATATTCTTCCTTGCGAGGTTGAGTATTATTCGTGGCTAGGTCGAATTCCTTGCGAGGGAGGAGAGTTAGAGCACGTCATATCCGAATTATTCGAGTTGTCTTGCGAGATTATTTGTCTAATTCAAGCTTTAGTTGTTAATCTTGCGAGGTTCCACAACTAATCCATATCTTTTTATATTGTTTTTATTCCGCTGCAAATTTATATTACTCTGAAAAAGTAAAATAAGTGGATTATTTTACATCAATTTGGTATCAGAGCCTCGGCTCTTGATTTCCTTAAACCAAGACGGTCCTTGAATTTTTGGTGAAGTTGACATGGGTTTGAAGAAACCTAATCGTACATGGAATGAATGGGAGGAATATCAGTTTTATTTATTATGCAAAAAGTTACAAAGAGGGGTTGATTCTTTGTCCTTCAGTCTTAAAAAGCTTCAAAAATCAGTTCAAACTTATGAAGCAAAAAAGATAGAAGAGGCAAAAATTGAAACTTTTGAAGTTATTCACGAGGAAAATGAAGAGAGACATGTAGAAGGCGTAGAGAAGATGATGTCTGACCTTGTCCAAACGAACAGTACAAAATACTGTTTGATTCCGAATGATGAAACAGAAGAGGACAAAGGCGAGTTTATCACATATATTGTTGAACCATTAAGTGATGATGATCGAGAAGAATGTGTGATTGAAGATGAATTATTTTCTTCTTTTAACGAGGAATCTCATATAGAAGATATTTCATTATTTGATCCCAACCTACCAATTATTTTTGATGAAGAATTTGAAGAAAAAGTGGTGGTTCCCAAATTACACATACAAGTTGATTTTATTCTTGAAGATGAGATTGATACCAATGATATATCTTATTATGAAGAACCTCATAAACAAGGGATTACTCATTATGAATTTGATTTCAAGAGTAATTATCAGTCGCTAATTGATAAATACATTGACGAGAAGCTTTATGGTGTTATAGGACTTTCTCTTAGTATTTTTAATTGGGTGTTAATGGTGAAGCTTGAAGATATTGTTAATTTGTGCCAATTGGAGGTAAAATTTAATAATCCTTTAAGCAAAAGGATTTGGTTTAACAAATTTGGATTCGTCGATGTTGATAAATTTGAAGACTATATTGAAGATGATGATTTAAAGGAGAGATCAAATGTGTGCACAAATAAGTTCTTGTTCGCCTTAGATGCTCTTACATACAAGTATTCAAGATTTGTATTTGATCCGGGAGGTCGTACGTCCTAGAATCGGGACGATTCTTTTTTGAAGAAGGGGAGAATGATATATGAGGGACATGGATATATGTTCAAAATGCAAGTTCAAGTCACTCTTGACATTTCAGATTCGTTCCCTTGACTTTAGAGCGAAATATCTCAGAATATATAGCTCATTTTGGCGTGATTTCACTTGGAGATGAAAGTACATGATGTTAGCTTTCCAACAAGTGGTCACACGCTTTATTTGGTTAAGTAACGAAGGAGATATGATCGTTTTAAGTTGAGCTGTCCAGATTGTACGTGGATGACGCAAGATGGACGTGACATTCAAAAGCAAGATGGAAGCTTGGGTTAAATTGTTCTCAAGTTTACTTTCCTAAATAGAGTTTTGTTATTATTTTTCTAATTTGAATAAAAGTAGTGTGGTGATCTTATTTAATAATAAGGTAGTGTTCACACTATTTCCTAATTTCTATCTAGTTAGTTATGGTAATTAGTAGTAGTATAAATAAGGAGTCTTATGCATTGTAATAGATATACACAATTTGAGAGTTTAATACAAGAGTTTCTTGTTTATTCTTATTGCTTGCGAGCTTTAAGTTTGTTAGTTCGTTCTTGCGAGGGTGAATTAATCCATATTCTTCCTTGCGAGGTTGAGTATTATTCGTGGCAAATTTGAGTTCCTTGCGAGGGAGGAGAGTTTGAGCACGTCATATCCGAGTTATTCAAGTTGTCTTGCGAGATTACTTGTCTAGTTCAAGTCTTAGTTGTTCATCTTGCGAGATATCACAACTAATTCATATCTTTTTATATTGTTTTTATTTCCGCTGCAACGATATCTCTGAAAAGGTAAAATTTTGGTTTATTTTACATCAATTTGGTATCAGAGCCTCGGCTCTTGATTTCCTTAAACCAAGACGGTCCTTGAATTTTTGGTGAAGTTGACATGGGTTTGAAGAAACCTAATCGTACATGGAATGAATGGGAGGAATATCAATTTTATTTATTATGCAAAGAGTTACAAAAGGGAGTTGATTCTTTGTCATTCAGTCTTAGAAAGTTTCAAAAATCAGTTCAAACTTATGAAGCAAAAAAGATAGAAGAGGCAAGAATTGAAACTTTTGAAGTTATTCACGAAGAAAAAGAAGAGAGACATGTAGAAGACGTAGAGAAGATGATGTCTGACCTTGTCCAACCGAACAGTACAAAAGACTGTTCAAATCCGAATGATGAAACAGACACGGACAAAGGTGAATTTACCACATATATTGTTGAGCCATTAAGTGATGATGATCAAACAGAAGATATGATTGATGATAAACTATTTTCTTTTGAAGACGAATCTCGTATAGAAGGTACTTCATTATTTGATCCTAACTTACCGGCTATTTTTGACGAAGAAATTGAAGAAGAAGTGGTGGTTCCCAAATTACACATACAAGTTGATTTTATTCTTGAAGATGAGATTGATACCAATGATATAAATTATTATGAAGAACCTCATAAACAAGGGATTACTCATTATGAATTTGATTTCAAGAGTAAATATCAATCGCCACTTGATAAATACATTGCAAAGAAGTTATATGGTGAGATTTATCAACGTTCTTTCTTATTAAAGTCTATTGTTATGGAAGCTCGTGATATTCTTGTTATTTGGAGCAACAATTGTTTGGATTGTGCTACAATTGTGCATGGAAGGTGGTGGGATGGAAGGCAAAACAAAGGGAGGCATGAGAAAAGAAAGCATAAGAAAAGATTGTACAAGAGGATTTTCGCTTATGATTCTGGTGGCAACTACAAATCAAATAAGATGAATAAGCATGAAGATTATATTGAGGATGATGAGCTAAAGGAGTATTATGGTGTATACTTTAATCAAAATATCTTCTCATTTGCTACATCATATGTATTTGATCCGGGAGGTTGTAGGTCCAAGAATCGGGACGATTCTTTTTGAAGAAGGGGAGAATGATATAGGAGGGACATGGGTATATGTTCAAAATGCAAGTTTAAGTCACTCTTGACATTTCAGATTCGTTCCCTTGACTTTAAAGATCAATAACTCAGAAATTATTGATTATTTTGACGTGATTTCACTTGGAGATGAAAGTACATGATGTTAGCTTTCCAACAAGTGGTCACATGCTTTATTTGGATAAGTAACGAAGGAGATATGATTGTTTCAAGTTGAGCTGTCCAAGATGGAAGCTTGGGTTGAATAATTCTAAGTTTACTTTCCTAAATAGAGTTTTATTATTATTTTCCTAATTTGAATAAAGTAGTGTGATGATCTTATTTCCTAAACTGAAATAAGGTGGTTGTCTTGTTAATTTCCTAATTTCTATCTAGTTAGTTTATGGTAATTAGTAGTAGTATAAATAAGGAGTCTTATGCATTGTAGTAGATACACAATTGAGAATTGAATTCAAGTTATTACTTGTTTGTTCTTAATAGCTTGCGAGCTTTAAGTTCTATTATTTACTTCTTGCGAGAGGGAAATAATAACCATTCTTCCTTGCGAGGCTGAATTTGTGTTTGCTTGATATCTTGCGAGGTTGAGAGTTTACACACGAGTTGGTCAAGTTGTCTTGCGAGATCACTTGATTAATTCAAGTCTTAGTTGAGTGATCTTGCGAGATTTTCTTAGCTAATTCATATCTTTTATTTTATTTGTTCCCACACATACAAAAACCCAAAAAAATACAGTAATTCCGCTGCAACATAAATACAGAAAACAATATAAACAGTCCGTTGAATTGTTCAGTTTAAAACCGAGCAATTTTACATCAATTTGGTTACCAGAGCTAGTTTTTGATTTGTTTCTTAACAAATCACTTCTTGGGAGGACGTGACAATGTCAGGGAATACAGAATCTAGTGGAGATAACACATCGTTTCAAGATCAATTGAACGCGATGAATGGAAATGTGGATGAGCTAGGCCACACAATAAAAGAGTTCATGAAGATGTATACCCAAGATCCAAAAGGTCATGGTATGACGATGCCGAGTAGAAGTAGGTCTGGAGCAAGTTCTGATTCGGAAAAGGAAAGTGTGACTTCCAAAAACAAGAAGGAAAGAAGAAACGATGATGATCGAGGCCTAAAGCTTGACATACCTGATCTCAATGGGGATTTAGAGCCGGAGAAGTTCATGGATTGGATTAGACAAACAGAACGAGTATTTGAATACAAGGAGTATGATGAGCATAAACAATTCAAGGTAACTATTCTTAAACTTACTAAATATGCATCTTTATGGTATGAAAACTTGAAGAAACGAATCTGAAATGTAAAGATTGACTTAAACTTGCATTTTGAACATATACCCATGTCCCTCCTATATCATTATGATATAGGAGGGACATGGGTATATGTTCAAAATGCAAGTTTAAGTCACTCTTGACATTTTAGATTCGTTCCCTTGACTTTAAAGATCAATAACTCAGAAATTATTGATTATTTTGACGTGATTTTACTTGGAGATGAAAGTACATGATGTTAGCTTTCCAACAAGTGGTCACATGCTTTATTTAAATAAGTAACGAAGGAGATATGATCGTTTCAAGTTGAGCTGTCCAAGATGGAAGCTTGGGTTGAATAATTCTAAGTTTACTTTCCTAAATAGAGTTTTATTATTATTTTCCTAATTTGAATAAAGTAGTGTGATGATCTTATTTCCTAAACTGAAATAAGGTGGTTGTCTTGTTAATTTCCTAATTTCTATCTAGTTAGTTTATGGTAATTAGTAGTAGTATAAATAAGGAGTCTTATGCATTGTAGTAGATACACAATTTGAGAATTTAATACAAGAGTTTCTTGTTTATTCTTATTGCTTGCGAGCTTTAAGTTTGTTAGTTCGTTCTTGCGAGGGTGAATTAATCCATATTCTTCCTTGCGAGGTTGAGTATTATTCGTGGCAAATTTGAGTTCCTTGCGAGGGAGGAGAGTTTGAGCACGTCATATCCGAGTTATTCGAGTTGTCTTGCGAGATTACTTGTCTAGTTCAAGTCTTAGTTGTTCATCTTGCGAGATATCACAACTAATTCATATCTTTTTATATTGTTTTTATTTCCGCTGCAACGATATCTCTGAAAAGGTAAAATTTTGGTTTATTTTACATCAAACTCCTTCTGTGAACAATGAGTCTTCCTTCATTACCCGTAGTTTGCATTGTAACTCTTTCTGTGAACAATGAGTCTTACTTTCTTCATCACCCATTTTTTGCATTGTAACTCCTTGTGTCATGTCTTCCTTCATTACCCATTGTTTGCATTGTAACTCCTTGTGTAAACACTGAGTCTTCCTTCATTACCCATTGTTTGCATTTTAACTCCTTCTGTGAACAATGAGTCTACCTTCAATAACCATAGTTTGCATTGTAACTCCTTGTGTGAACAACGAGTCTTCCTACATTACCCATTGTTTGCATGTTAACTCCTTGTGTGAAAAATGAGTCTTCCTTTCTTCATTACCCATTGTTTGCATTGTAACTCCTTGTGTGAATGATGAGTCTTCCTTCATTACCCATTGTTTGCATTGTAACTTCTTGTGTGAACAATGAGTCTTCCTTTCTTCATTACCCATTGTTTGCATCGCAACTCCTTGTGTGAACAATGAGACTTTCTTCATTACCCATAGTTTTCATTGTAACTCCTTGTGTGAAAAATGAGTCTTCCTTCATTACCCATTGTTTGAATCGTAACTCCTTGTTGGAACAATGAGTCTTCCTTTCTTCATCACCCATTGTTTGCATTGTAACTCCTTGTGTGAAGAATGAGTTTTTTTTTCAATACCCATTGTTTGCATTGTAACTCCTTGTGTGAACGATGAGTCTTCCTACATTACCCATTGTTTGCATTGTAACTCCTTGTCTTTCTTTCTTCATTACCCATTGTTTGCATTGTAACTCCTTCTGTGAACAATGATTCTTCCTTCATTACCCATAGTTTGCATTGTAACTCTTTCTGTGAACAATGAGTCTTCCTTTCTTCATCACATATTGTTTGCATTGTAACTCCTTGTGTGAACGATGAGTCTTCCTTCATTACCCATTGTTTGAATTACAACTCCTTGTGTGAACAATGAGTCTTCCTTCATTACCAAGTGTTTGCATTGTAACTCATTGTCTGAACAATGAGTCTTCCTTCATTACCCATTGTTTGCATTGTAACTCCTTCTGTGAACAATGAGTCTTCCTTCATTACCCGTAGTTTGCATTGTAACTCCTGCTGTGAACAATGACTCTTACTTTATTCATCACCCATTTTTGGCATTGTAACTCCTTGTGTCATGTCTTCCTTCATTACCCATTGTTTGGATTGTAACTCCTTGTGTAAACACTGAGTCTTCATTCATTACCCATTGTTTGCATTATAACTCCTTCTTTGAACAAAGAGTCTTCCTTCAATACCCATAGTTTGCATTGTAACTCCTTGTGTGAACAACGAGTCTTCCTTTATTACCCATTGTTTGCATTGTAACTCCTTGTGTGAAAAATGAGTCTTCCTTTCTTCATTACCCATTGTTTGCATTGTAACTCCTTGTGTGAATGATGAGTCTTCCTTCATTACCTATTGTTTGCATTGTAACTCCTTGTGTAAACAATGAGTCTTCCTTTCTTTATTACCCATTGTTTGCATCGCAACTCCTTGTGTGAACAATGAGACTTTCTTCATTATCCATAGTTTTCATTGTAACTCCTTGTGTGAAAATTGAGTCTTCCTTCATTACCCATTGTTTGAATCGTAACTCCTTGTTGGAACAATGAGTCTTCCTTTCTTCATCACCCATTGTTTGCATTGTAACTCCTTGTGTGAAGAATGAGTTTTTTTTTTCAATACCCATTGTTTGCATTGTAACTCCTTGTGTGAACGATGAGTCTTCCTACATTACCCCTTGTTTGCATTGTAACTCCTTGTCTTTCTTTCTACATTACCCATTGTTTGCATTGTAACTCCTTCTGTGAACAATGACTCTTCCTTCATTACCCATAGTTTGCATTGTAACTCTTTCTGTGAACAATGAGTCTTCCTTTCTTCATCACATATTGTTTGCATTGTAACTCCTTGTGTGAACGATGGGTCTTCCTTCATTACCCATTGTTTGAATTACAACTCCTTGTGTGAACAATGAGTCTTCCTTCATTACCAAGTGTTTGCATTGTAACTCATTGTCTGAACAATGAGTCTTCCTTCATTACCCATTGTTTGCATTGTAACTCCTTCTGTGAACAATGAGTCTTCCTTCATTACCCGTAGTTTGCATTGTAACTTTTTCTGTGAACAATGAGTCTTACTTTCTTCATCACCCATTTTTTGCATTGTAACTCCTTGTGTCATGTCTTCCTTTATTACCCATTGTTTGCATTGTAACTCCTTGTGTAAACACTGAGTCTTCCTACATTACCCATTGTTTGCATTTTAAGTCCTTTTGTGAACAATGAGTCTTCCTTCAATACCCATAGTTTGCATTGTTACTCCTTGTGTGAACAACGAGTCTTCCTTCATTACCCATTGTTTGCATTGTAACTTTTTGTGTGAAAAATGAGTCTTCCTTTCTTCATTACCCATTGTTTGCATTGTAACTCCTTGTGTGAATGATGAGTCTTCCTTCATTACCCATTCTTTGCATTGTAACTCCTTGTGTGAACAATGAGTCTTCCTTTCTTCATTACCCATTGTTTGCATCGCAACTCCTTGTGTGAACAATGAGACTTTCTTCATTACCCATAGTTTTCATTGTAACTCCTTGTGTGAAAAATGAGTCTTCCTTCATTACCCATTGTTTGAATCGTAACTCCTTGTTGGAACAATGAGTCTTCCTTCAATACCCATTTTTTTGTAATCGTAACTCTGCAGTGATATTATAGGGGTGTGTTAGGAATTGGACCCTAGACTCCTATCTAGCACCGGATATGGATGTTACTCAACTCCCACAGCTCAACACAGGGAATCAAACAACAAACTAGACTAGTTAAGACTCCTTACCACAGCCTAGCACAGGTAAGTAGTCTTAAACTAAACAACAAGCAAACACCCCACAGTCTAAGCACAGGGATATCTAACTTGCCACAGACTTAGATCAACAACCACAGCCTAGCACAGGAAGTTATCTGGCCTGACTTTCAACCAAGACAATGCATAAGTTGGAAAGATTTTAGAAATGAGAACAATGCTCAAGTTTTTTCATTCAATAATAAATGCCTTGTACAAAAGAGCATGGGTCCTTATATAGGCCTCAATGCTTGATCTAATACAACCCTAGAGGATCATCTAAGGGCCACGATTAGTTGCTGAAAGATAACAAAATACTGGCTACAAATACAGGCTGACAATACAAAAGAAAACAGACAAAATGCAGACATTTGATAGTGACATGCTCCAGGTTGTGTTTGTTGCTTGGTGTTGGCTTGAAGCGTGTGGACGAGGCTCATCAATGCTCCTTGACCTTCTTCTGCAGTAGTTCTAATAGTAGGGAAGACAAGGAAAGACTTTTGGAGATAGTCTTTCAGTTTTTAGCTAGAAATGGAAAGACTGCTTTATGCTTTATGCTTTGGGTAGGCTGTTTTGATTTGGATTTTTAGGGTAGTTGTGTTGTGTTTTGGAACTGGTTCCCTAGGACTTTTTTTTGGACCTAGGTGGGTAAGGTTTTAGCTGGGATTGGTGGTAGCTGGTGGTTCAAAGTGTGGTGGTAGTTATGCCTTCCCCAAGTGGCTATTGTAGGCTGTTTTTGTGATTTTGTGGTTGGGTGTCGGTGGGCTTGTCTTTGGTTAGCTTGACTCGTGTCTTGGCTCATGTCCTGGCTCGTGTCTTGGCTATCATGGACCCTCATTGTGACATGGTCCTGGCTAGCATTTATCAGTTTGAAACTCTCCCCTTTGTTACCCATCCCTTGCCCCCAGATTGACCCCTGGATACCCATGTAGACCTCCCCTTGGTTACCAGTGCTCACCCCTTGATCCCCCTTGTCCCTATTGTTGGATTCTGCCCTGCCCTGTGCCCCAGCTCCTGCTGCATGCCACATTGCTTTCTAATTTCTGAAATTGTATGGTTTGAAAATACTACCTCATTTCTTTTACCATGAAATTTGAGGACAAATTTTCTTCAACAAAGGCAGTGTTGTACCGCCATAGGGGCATCTAGAATATTTTAGTTAGAGGTCGAGTTCTGGATCCTGGAGGAACTCTACAAGAACTTCAAGCCTCTCCTAATGTCTTCTAGAGGGCCTGAGTTCAAGGTCCTATACTACAATAAATTCAAGGGCAATAAACAAGGTGCATAATGGGCTGACTAACAAAGGTCGTCTACTCCTCTAGCCTGCAGGAACCGTACTGGAGCCCTACATGAAACATAATCCTGCAGGAGGTCTACTGAAATCCTGCTGGAACTATATCCTGCAAGAACTCTACAGGAATTCTGCTGGAACTGAAGTCTGCTCCAGAAACCTGCAAGAACTCCTGGAGGAACTCTGCTAGAACGTGTTGTTTAGCTATGAGGAGCTGGCATATTATTACCCTTGTGAGATTTCAGCAAATGGGAGGTATTCAAGGACAAATGACATTATGTGGTCCTTTCTTTTGTCCCTCCCAACAACTACAAAGTTGCTGCCACCTTAAGGAAGCAAGGAACCAGTTATGCAAGCTGCCAAGATGTCCTTTTCATGTCACATGACTAGTTTAGGATGTTAATTTTACAGCTTGTTACTTTGTCTTGTTCTCCTTTTAATTGTAGCCATTAGATTTAACTTTTAGATGAAAGGCCAAGATGTAATGTGAGGCTCTATATAAGAAACTCACACCCTCTTGTAAGTTTTCAGATTATGTTGATTAAAATGAGTTGAAACTTGAGTCTTTAGAACTCGGTTCTTGCAAGCTTGTGCGAGTCTTAGCTTGTGTTCAATGGGGCTGTGCTAGTCTTGTTCCATTGGTTCGGTTTTAATGTGATTACTTGTGCTACAGTGCTAGTCTTAGTGTCACGTTAAGGCTGAGTTTGCAAGGTTAATTGTTGCTTGTGCTAGTCTTAGCAATGGTTACTCATGCTCCCCTCTTAGGTCCTTCACTCGATAACTTGTGCTAGTCTTGGCTCGAGTGTGGTTCCTTTGCTTATCCTCTTTGGGTTGAGTTTATGCTTGTCTTTGGCTTGTATAAACATGACTCATTGCTTATCTTTTTGTTTTGTTACTAGTCCAGTCTTTAGACGCCCTCAAATGGACCTAAAACCCGTGTCTTTCCCCTTGTTCTTGCTGCTGGAATTCAGCCCAACCTCTGGGGGTTTTCTGCCTCCTGTTGGTCCACCTGAATTCTGGAGGTACCCCCTAAGTCCGCGCTTCAACTGGTATCAGAGCTTAGGCTCTTGTGTTTTCTCAAACCAAGACGATCTTGGAAAAGGGTGGTCATGGTTGTTCAAGGGAGTCGCCCCTCAAACCTGTGCAAGGCTTGGTTTGAAGGTTCTAGTTTGCTAAGAACACTTGTGCTAGTCTTAGTGTTTGGATCAAGCTAGTTGGCAAAAGGATTCAAAATCTGTGCTAGTCTTGATTTAGAGTCTTGTTGTTGTGTCTTCTTTTGTTCTTCCTATTTCTGAAATTGTATTGTTTGAAAATACTACCTCATTTCTTTTACCATGAAATTTGAGGACAAATTTTCTTCAACAAAGGGAGTGTTGTACCGCCATAGGGGGGGTCTAGAATATTTTAGTTAGAGGTCGAGTTCTGGATCCTGGAGGAACTCTACAAGAACTTCAAGCCTTTCCTAATATGTTCTAGAGGGCCTGAGTTCAAGGTCCTATACAACAATAAATTCAAGGGAAATAAACAAGGTGCATAATGGGTTGACTAACAAAGGCCGTCTACTCCTCTAGCCTGCAGGAACCCTACAGGAAACATAAGCCTGCAGAAGGTCTACTGGAATCCTGCTGGAACTATATCCTGCAAGAACTCTACAGGAATTCTGCTGGAACTGAAGTCTGCTCCAGAAACCTGTAAGAACTCCTGGAGGAACTCTGCTGGAACGTGTTGTTTAGCTATGAGGAGTTGGCATATTATTACCCTTGTGAGATTTCAGCAAATGGGAGGTATTCAAGGACAAATGACATCATGTGGTCCTTTCTTTTGTCCCTCCCAACAACTACAAAGTTGCTGCCACCTTAAGGAAGCAAGGAACCAGCTATGCAAGCTGCCAAGATGTCCTTTTCATGTCACATGACTAGTTTAGGATGTTAATTTTACAGCTTGTTACTTTGTCTTGTTCTCCTTTTAATTTTAGCCATTAGATTTAACTTTTAGATGAAAGGCCAAGATGTAATGTGAGGCTCTATATAAGGAACTTACACCCTCTTGTAAGTTTTCAGATTATGTTGAAAAAAATGAGTTGAAACTTGAGTCTTTAGAACTCGGTACTTGCAAGCTTGTGCTAGCCTTAGCTTGTGTTCAATGGGGCTGTGCTAGTCTTGTTCCATTGGTTCGGTTTTAATGTGATTACTTGTGCTAGTCTTAGTGTCACGTTAAAACTGAGTTTGCAAGGTTAATTGTTGTTTGTGCTAGTTTTAGCAATGGTTAATCTTGCTCCCCTCTTAGGTCCTTCACTCGACAACCTGTGCTAGTCTTGGCTTGAGTGTGGTTCCTTTGCTTATCCTCTTTGAGTTGAGTTTATGATTGTCTTTCGCTTGTATAAATATGACTCATTGCTTATCCTTTTGTTTTGTTACTAGTTCAGTCCTTAGACGCCCTCAAATGGACCTAAAACCCGTGTCTTTCCCCTGGTTCTTGCTGTTGGAGTTCAGCCCAACCTTTGGGGGTTTTCTGCCTCCTGTTGGTCCACCTGAATTCTGGAGGTGCCTCCTAAGTCCGCGGTGCAAAGTGGTATCAGAGCTTAAGCTCATGTGTTTTCTCAAACCAAGACGATCTTGGAAAAGGGTGGTCATTGTTGTTCAAGGGAATCGCCCCTCAAACCTGTGCAAGGCTTGGTTTGAAGGTTCTAGTTTGCTAAGAACACTTGAACTAGTCTTAGTGTTTGGATCAAGCTAGTTGGCAAAAAGATTCAAAATCTGTGCTAGTCTTGATAGAGTCCTTGTGGTTGTGTCTGTTTAAACATTTGCAGCGTAATAAGGGGGGTCTATGCGTTTTTGTGGAGGACCCTATGAACGGCCCAAAGTCCGAATGACGACCAAGGGGCTGCCCCAAAGTGGCAGCAACAAAAGGGGGACTTATGGGGGTTTATTTGTGTCCTAAGCCTATGAAAAACATGAAAGATATGGTTGTGAACCAAGGGCCACAAGACCGGCTCATGGCTCGACCCACAACCTACTCGAGCCAAGGAGTTGAACCACACAAGTCCACCTCCCTAACACAAGCTCGATATGATCAAGACCCAAACTACAGACAAGCACAAGTTTGGACCTCAACCTGGACAGCAAGTTTAGCTTAGCTCACAGCCTAGCACAGAACCAAACTAACCTCACTAACAGACGTAGGTCGATCACCCACAGCCTAGCACAGGGCGACCACCAGGCCTGGCCGATTAGGAGAGCTTAACCACAGCCTAGCACAGGTTAACCTCCCTTAATCGAACAACCAAGAAAGGCATGGCCACTATTGGTTGTGACGAGGTGCTCCTTGAGCTAACCCTCAAGTTTGTGTTTGACACAACTCTTTTTAATTCATTATCAAAAACTGAATATTACATTGGGTGGTGAGTTCCTTATATAGGGGCTCACATTACATCCTATCCATTCATCTAAAAGCTAAATCTAATGGCTACAATTAAAAGGAACAAGAGGACAAAATAACAAGCTGGAAAATTAACATCCTAAACTAGTCATGTGACATGAAAAGGACATCTTGGCAACTTGCATAGCTGGTCCATTGCTTCCATAAAGTGGCAGCAGCTTTGTAGTTGTTAGGAGGGACAAAAGAAAGGACCACAAGATGTCATTTGTCCTTGAACACCTCCCATGTGCTGAAAACTCACAAGGATAATAATATGCCTGCTCCTTGTAGCAAAACAGACTCGTTCCAGCAGAATTCCTGTAGAGTTCTTGCAGAAGTTCTCGCAGGTTCCTTGAGCAGGCTTTTGTTCCTGCAGGGTTCTGCCAGGGGTGCTGCCAGGGGGCTGTCATGGCCGTGTCTTGGTCTTGCCAAGGTGCTACCAAGTTCTCATCTTGGCCTCCTCATTTCTTGCCCAAAATGCTCACAAAATACCTTGTAAGGACTAAATTAATTAGCCTCCCATTTTCAGTCATGGTACTTGTTTCTTCAAAAAGATGAGCCTCTTCCAAAAAGGATACTACCCCCCCTTTTCACTACAAACTCCTCTTGTTAAAGAAAATTTGTCCTCAAATTTTGTGTGAAAAGAAATAAGGTAGTAAACAACAACGCAACAGTAACTTAGACTGTGACTCACAACAACACAATTTCAGAAAACTAGAAACATGTATGATGAAGAAGGCACAACAAGAGGACTCCTAACCACAGCCTAGCACAGGTTTAGGATCCTTTCGTTGCCTAGCTTGACCCAAGACACTACAACCTAGCACAAGTGTCCTTAACAGGTTATCAAACTAGAACCTACAAACCACAGTTGGAAAGATTTTAGAAATGAGAACAATGCTCAGTTTTTTCATTCAATAACAACTGCCTTGTACAAAAGAGCATGGGTCCTTATATAGGCCTCAATGCTTGATCTAATACAACCCTAGAGGATCATCTAAGGGCCACGATTAGTTGCTGAAAGATAACAAAATACTGGCTACAAATACAGGCTGACAATACAAAAGAAAACAGACAAAATGCAGACATTTGATAGTGACATGCTCCAGGTTGTGTTTGTTGCTTGGTGTTGGCTTGAAGCTTGTGGACGAGGCTCATCAATGCTCCTTGACCTTCTTCTGCAGTAGTTCTAATAGTAGGGAAGACAAGGAAAGACTTTTGGAGATAGTCTTTCAGTTTTTAGCTAGAAATGGAAAGACTGCTTTATGCTTTATGCTTTAGGTAGGCTGTTTTGATTTGGATTTTTAGGGTAGTTGTGTTGTGTTTTGGAACTGGTTCCCTAGGACTTTTTTGGACCTAGGTGGGTAAGGTTTTAGCTGGGCTTGGTGGTAGCTGGTGGTTTGAAGTGTGGTGGTAGTTATGGCTTCCCCAAGTGGCTGTTGTAGGCTGTTTTTGTGATTTTCTGGTTGGGTGTGGGTAGGCTTGTCTTTGGTTAGCTTGGCTCGTGTCTTGGCTCATGTCCTGGCTCGTGTCTTGGCTGTCATGGACCCTCATTGTGACATGGTCCTGGTTAGCACTTATCAGGTTGAAATTCTCCCCTTTGTTACCCATCCCTTGTCCCCAGATTGACCCCTGGATGCCCATGTAGACCTCCCCTTGGTTACCAATGCTCACCCCTTGATCCCCCTTGTTGGATTCTGCCCTGCCCTGTGCCCCAGCTCCTGCTGCATCCTCCCCTGGTTGAATTGGGCTTGTCCTCAAGCCTGTAGCCTCCTCATCCCCAGAATCCCCATAGTATGGACTGAGATCCCCTACATTGAAAGTGCCATGAACCCCATAGTCTCCTGGTAGATCAACCTTATATGCATTAGGACCAACACTTTCTATGATCTCAAATGGACCATCAGCTCTAGGCATGAGTTTGTTCTTCCTCCTAGCTGGGAACCTCTCCTTCCTCAAGTGGAGCCACACTAAATCCCCTGACACAAACTCCTTCTTGGACCTAGGAACCTTTGACTGTTTCTTGTACCTCTCATTTGCCCTTTCTATTTGCTTTCTGGCTGCCTCATGAAGCTTCACCATCTGTTCAACCCTCCTCTTTGCATCAAAGTTCACCTCCTCCCTTGGTATGTTAGCTAATTCCAGTGGCATAAGTGGATTAATCCCATAGACAACCTCAAATGGACTGTGACCTGTTGTAGATGAGGGTGCTCTGTTGAAAGCAAACTCAGCATGAGCTAGCTTCAAGTCCCAATCCTTCAAGGACTTGCTTACCAGACACCTCAAGATCCTCCCTAGAGTCTTGTTTGTGACCTCAGTTTGGCCATCAGTCTGAGGGTGGTGAGAAGTGCTGAACAAAAGCCTGGTCTTCAAGAGTCTCCATAGTGTTTTCCAGAAGTAACTCATGAACTTAACATCCCTGTCTGAGACTATTGACTTATGAACCCCATGTAGCCTCACAATCTCCTTCAAGTATAGCTCAGCAACACTTGCAGCATCCTCAGTCTTCTTGCAAGCCACAAAGTGAGCCATCTTGCTAAACCTGTCAACAACAACCATTACAGAATCCTTACCTCTTTGTGTTCTAGGTAGTGCAACAATAAAGTCCATGCTCACATCCTCCCAAGGTTTGTTTGGCACTGGTAGTGGAGTGTAAGGTCCAGTCTGGAAAGAGCTCTTGGCTTGTTGACATGTGGAGCACCTCCTGAGGACAACTTGAACATCCCCTATCATCCTGGGCCAATAGAATTGATCCTGCAGTATTTCAAGTGTCTTTTGAACCCCAAAGTGTCCCCCTAGTCCCCCTGAGTGTACTTCCCTGATGAGTAGATCCCTGTAAGAGCCCCTTGGGATGCATAGCTTGTTTCCTTGGAACAAGAACCCCTCCTGCAGCATGTACTTCCCCCCTTGAGTCCTTCCTCCTCCAGTTTGTGTGATCCATTCCTCAGCAAAATCAGGGTCCTCCTTGTACAATTCCTTCAGAAATTCAAACCCCAACACCCTTTGCTCCATGACTGCTAGCAAAGAATGCCTCCTTGACAGTGCATCTGCCACAACATTCTGTTTCCCTTCCTTGTACTTACTAGAGAATGTAAAGGATTGTAGAAACTCTACCCACTTGGCATGTCTGTGATTTAGTTTGTGTTGTCCACTGATATATTTCAAGGCCTCATGATCTGAGTGCAGAACAAAAGGCTTTGGCTTCAAGTAGTGCCCCCAATGCATGACTGCTCTGATGATGGCATAGAATTCCGTATCATAAGTGGAGTACTTGAGCTTGGCACCATTCAGTTTCTCACTGAAATAAGCAACTGGCTTTTGCCCTTGTATCAACACTGCCCCAATGCCAACCCCACTAGCATCACATTCTACCTCAAACAGCTGATCAAAGTCAGGTAGTTTAAGGATTAGAGTCTCACACATCAACCTCTTGATCCTCTCAAAGGATTGTTGGGCCTCCTCAGTCCACTGGAACTCCCCTTTCTTCAAGCACTCAGTGATGGGTGCTACAACTGAACTGAAGTTCTTGATGAACCTCCTATAGACTGAAGCCAACCCATGGAACCCCCTTACCTCAGTGATGGTTTTAGGTGTAGGCCATGTTTGAATGGCTGCAACCTTCTCCTGATCAACTGAGATTCCTCTTCCTGACACAATGTACCCTAGAAATGCAACCTCCTCAACCATGAAGGTACACTTCTCTAGCTTCCCATACAGCTTCTGCTCCTTTAAGATCCCAAAGATTGTTTCAAGGTGCCTGAGATGTTCCCCTCTGCTGCTACTATACACTAGATGTCATCAAAGTAAACCACAGCAAACCTACCCAAACAAGGCCTCAACACTTCTGTCATAAGTCTCATGAAGGTGCTTGGTGCATTGGATAGTCCAAATGGCATGACAACCCATTCATACAGACCATGTTTTGTCTTGAATGCAGTCTTCCATTCATCCCCCTCTCTGAGCCTCACCTGATGGTAACCCTGCCTTAGATCAATCTTAGAAAAGACCTGAGCTCCACTTAGCTCATCAAGCATGTCATCTAGCCTTGGAATGGGGAACCTATACTTGACTGTACTGTTGTTGATTGCCCTGCTGTCAGTGCACATCCTCCAGGTGCCATCCTTCTTAGGCACTAGTAGAGCAGGTACAGCACAAGGGCTTAGGGACTCCCTCACAAACCCTTTGCTCATAAGCTCCTCAATCTGCTTCTGCAACTCCTTGGTGGCAGTTGGGTCACTCCTGTAGGCTGGCCTATTTGGCAACACAGAACCTGGGACCAAATCAATGTGGTGCTCAATCCCTCTTAGGGGTGGTAGTCCATCTGGTAACTCTCTTGGAAAGACCTCCTTGTATCTCAAGATCAAAGGTTCAACCTCTGCTGGCAACTTGGAACCTTCCCCTTCTGTTACTTCCTTAGATAGCAAGATGATCACGGGTTGTTCTTGCTTCATCTCCTTGATCATAGCTGCCTCTGATAAAAACAACACCCCATTGACCTCCTCTGGCACATTGGGACTCCCATAATTCCTCTGGTTGGGTGGTAGAGGTGTCAAAGTTACCTTCTTTCCCCCATGCCTGAAACTGTAGGTGTTATCCCTCCCCTGATGAGTGGTGTTCCTATCAAACTCCCAAGGCCTCCCTAGTAGTAGGTGACAGGCATCCATTGGTACTACATCACACAATACCTCATCTTGGTATACCTTCCCAATAGAGAAGGGCACCAGGCATTGCCTATCAACCCTCACCGCAGCCCCCTTGTTAAGCCATCTCAGTTTATAGGGGTGTGGATGCTCTTGAGTAATCAGACTTAGCTTGTTCACTAGGGTGATGGAAGCCACATTGGTACAACTCCCCCCATCACTGATCAAGTTGCATACCCTCTCTTGAATGGTGCACCTGCTTCTGAATATCAAAGACCTCTGGTCATCCTCCAATGGAGTATGTTGAGAGTGCATGACCCTCCATAGGACCAAGTTATGGCCTGTGTCAGGGTGAGCCATGACCAAGTCCTGCATTGGTTCCTCCTCAGCTGTCACTACCTCTAACACCATGCTGTCATCAACCTCATACTCAACTAATCCCTCCTTCTCCCACTCTTCTACCTCCATACGTGTCATGGTTCTCTTAGAAGGACAGTCCTTCCTAAAGTGACCATAACCTTGGCATTGGAAACATCTGATTTTGTTCTCAGTTGGGGTGGGGTTGGGTTTAGAGCTCCCAACTCCCTTTCCTTTGTCTGTGGTTGATTGGCTGGTTGTCTTAGGGGTCTCTCCCACCCTAATACCACTGTAAGGTTTGTATGCAGGTCTAGTAACAGGCTTAGGTAGAGCTGGTTTGGTTTTTCCCATTTTCTCAACCCTCAAGGCCAGGTTGACAACATCATCATAGGACCACAAAGGTTGCATCCTAACTCTAGCAGCAATGCTCCTATCTAAACCCTCTAAGAATCTGGCAATCCTTTGCTCAGGCTTCTCATTGACCTCACACTGGAGAGTCAATTCCTCAAAGTCCCTGAGGTATGCCTCCACAGACCTCTCTTCTTGTTTCAGTTTGGATAGTTTAATGAACAGATCTTGGGTGTAGTCTTTAGTGACAAATTTGTTTAGCATTTTCTTTTTCAGTTTTGACCAAGACCTAAGAGGTTCCTTACCCTCCTTAATCCTTTGGTGCTTTACGTTGTCAAACCATAGGGATGCATACCCTTTCAATCTTAGCACAGCAACTTTAAAAGACTTAATATCAGAGTAACTTTTGTATTCAAATACCTTCTCAACATCCCTAATCCATTCTAATAGATCATCAGGGTTTAAACTACCAGATAATTCAGGAATTTCTACCTTGAGATGCTTGTCAGTGTGCTCTGGAATCTCCTCATAAGTTCTGTTGCTTTCTCCTGAGTCTGACCCTTCTTCCTCTTGCAGGGGCTGTCCTCTTCCCATGCCCATGTAGCCACGACCTCTGCCTCTGCCTCTAGGGGGTGGTCTTCCCCTCAGTGGAGGAGCAATGTTCTCCATGACAGTGTTCAAGGCAGCCAGCACTCCATTTACAGTGCCTGCTAGCTGATCCACCTTGCCTTCAATACCTGCAAGCCTCTCTTCACTCATTGGGTTATTTTTTGTGTTTTTGTTGTAGTTAGGATAACAATGGCCTCACAACCAAAGCTTTGATGCCAGAATTGCAGTGATATTATAGGGGTGTGTATGTATTTGGACTCTTGACTCTTAACTAGCACAGGATATGGATGTTACTCAACTCCCACAGCTCAACACAGGGAATCAAACAACAAACTAGACTAGTTAAGACTCCTTGCCACAGCCTAGCACAGGTAAGTAGTCTTAAACTAAACAACAAGCAAACACCCCACAGTCTAAGCACAGGGATATCTAACTTGCCACAGACTTAGATCAACAACCACAGCCTAGCACAGGAAGTTATCTGGCCTGACTTTCAACCAAGACAATGCATAAGTTGGAAAGATTTTAGAAATGAGAACAATGCTCAAGTTTTTTTCATTCAATAACAACTGCCTTGTACAAAAGAGCATGGGTCCTTATATAGGCCTCAATGCTTGATCTAATACAACCCTAGAGGATCATCTAAGGGCCATGATTAGTTGCTGAAAGATAACAAAATACTGGCTACAAATACAGACTGACAATTACAAAAGAAAACAGACAAATGCAGACATTTGAGAGTGACATGCTCCAGGTTGTGTTTGTTGCTTGGTGTTGGCTTGAAGCTTGTGGACGAGGCTCATCAATGCTCCTTGACCTTCTTCTGCAGTAGTTCTAATAGTAGGGAAGACAAGGAAAGACTTTTGGAGATAGTCTTTCAGTTTTTAGCTAGAAATGGAAAGACTGCTTTATGCTTTATGCTTTGGGTAGGCTGTTTTGATTTGGATTTTTCGGGTAGTTGTGTTGTGTTTTGGAACTGGTTCCCTAGGACTTTTTTGGACCTAGGTGGGTAAGGTTTTAGCTGGGCTTGGTGGTAGCTGGTGGTTTGAAGTGTGGTGGTAGTTATGGCTTCCCCAAGTGGCTGTTGTAGGCTGTTTTTGTAATTTTCTGGTTGGGTGTGGGTAGGCTTGTCTTTGGTTAGCTTGGCTCGTGTCTTGGCTCATGTCCTGGCTCGTGTCTTGGCTGTCATGGACCCTCATTGTGACATGGTCCTGGTTAGCACTTATCAGGTTGAAATTCTCCCCTTTGTTACCCATCCCTTGTCCCCAGATTGACCCCTGGATGCCCATGTAGACCTCCCCTTGGTTACCAATGCTCACCCCTTGATCCCCCTTGTTGGATTCTGCCCTGCCCTGTGCCCCAGCTCCTTCTTGCACATTTGTTCTTCCTATTTCTGAAATTGTATTGTTTGAAAATACTACCTCATTTCTTTTACCATGAAATTTGAGGACAAATTTTCTTCAACAAAGGGAGTGTTGTACCGCCATAGGGGGGGGGTCTAGAATATTTTAGTTAGAGGTCGAGTTCTGGATCCTGGAGGAACTCTACAAGAACTTCAAGCCTCTCCTAATATGTTCTAGAGGGCTTGAGTTCAAGGTCCTATACTACAATAAATTCAAGGGCAATAAACAAGATGCATAATGGGTTGACTAACAAAGGCCGTCTACTCCTCTAGCCTGCAGGAACCCTACAGGAAACATAAGCCTGCAGGAGGTCTACTGGAATCCTGCTGGAACTATATCCTGCAAGAACTCTACAGGAATTCTGCTGGAACTGAAGTCTGCTCCAGAAACCTGCAAGAACTCCTGGAGGAACTCTGCTGGAACGTGTTGTTTAGCTATGAGGAGCTGGCATATTATTACCCTTGTGAGATTTCAGCAAATGGGAGGTATTCAAGGACAAATGACATCATGTGGTCCTTTCTTTTGTCCCTCCCAACAACTACAAAGTTGCTGCCACCTTAAGGAAGCAAGGAACCAGCTATGCAAGCTGCCAAGATGTCCTTTTCATGTCACATGACTAGTTTAGGATGTTAATTTTACAGCTTGTTACTTTGTCTTGTTCTCCTTTTAATTTTAGCCATTAGATTTAACTTTTAGATGAAAGGCCAAGATGTAATGTGAGGCTCTATATAAGGAACTTACACCCTCTTGTAAGTTTTCAGATTATGTTGAAAAAAATGAGTTGAAACTTGAGTCTTTAGAACTCGGTACTTGCAAGCTTGTGCTAGCCTTAGCTTGTGTTCAATGGGGCTGTGCTAGTCTTGTTCCATTGGTTCGGTTTTAATGTGATTACTTGTGCTAGTCTTAGTGTCACGTTAAAACTGAGTTTGCAAGGTTAATTGTTGTTTGTGCTAGTTTTAGCAATGGTTAATCTTGCTCCCCTCTTAGGTCCTTCACTCGACAACCTGTGCTAGTCTTGGCTTGAGTGTGGTTCCTTTGCTTATCCTCTTTGAGTTGAGTTTATGATTGTCTTTCGCTTGTATAAATATGACTCATTGCTTATCCTTTTGTTTTGTTACTAGTTCAGTCCTTAGACGCCCTCAAATGGACCTAAAACCCGTGTCTTTCCCCTGGTTCTTGCTGTTGGAGTTCAGCCCAACCTTTGGGGGTTTTCTGCCTCCTGTTGGTCCACCTGAATTCTGGAGGTGCCTCCTAAGTCCGCGGTGCAAAGTGGTATCAGAGCTTAAGCTCATGTGTTTTCTCAAACCAAGACGATCTTGGAAAAGGGTGGTCATTGTTGTTCAAGGGAATCGCCCCTCAAACCTGTGCAAGGCTTGGTTTGAAGGTTCTAGTTTGCTAAGAACACTTGAACTAGTCTTAGTGTTTGGATCAAGCTAGTTGGCAAAAAGATTCAAAATCTGTGCTAGTCTTGATTTAGAGAACATTTCTTCTTCCTATTTCTGAAATTGTATGGTTTGAAAATACTACCTCATTTCTTTTACCATGAAATTTGAGGACAAATTTTCTTCAACAAAGGCAGTGTTGTACCGCCATAGGGGCATCTAGAATATTTTAGTTAGAGGTCGAGTTCTGGATCCTGGAGGAACTCTACAAGAACTTCAAGCCTCTCCTAATGTCTTCTAGAGGGCCTGAGTTCAAGGTCCTATACTACAATAAATTCAAGGGCAATAAACAAGGTGCATAATGGGCTGACTAACAAAGGTCGTCTACTCCTCTAGCCTGCAGGAACCGTACTGGAGCCCTACATGAAACATAATCCTGCAGGAGGTCTACTGAAATCCTGCTGGAACTATATCCTGCAAGAACTCTACAGGAATTCTGCTGGAACTGAAGTCTGCTCCAGAAACCTGCAAGAACTCCTGGAGGAACTCTGCTAGAACGTGTTGTTTAGCTATGAGGAGCTGGCATATTATTACCCTTGTGAGATTTCAGCAAATGGGAGGTATTCAAGGACAAATGACATTATGTGGTCCTTTCTTTTGTCCCTCCCAACAACTACAAAGTTGCTGCCACCTTAAGGAAGCAAGGAACCAGTTATGCAAGCTGCCAAGATGTCCTTTTCATGTCACATGACTAGTTTAGGATGTTAATTTTACAGCTTGTTACTTTGTCTTGTTCTCCTTTTAATTGTAGCCATTAGATTTAACTTTTAGATGAAAGGCCAAGATGTAATGTGAGGCTCTATATAAGAAACTCACACCCTCTTGTAAGTTTTCAGATTATGTTGATTAAAATGAGTTGAAACTTGAGTCTTTAGAACTCGGTTCTTGCAAGCTTGTGCGAGTCTTAGCTTGTGTTCAATGGGGCTGTGCTAGTCTTGTTCCATTGGTTCGGTTTTAATGTGATTACTTGTGCTACAGTGCTAGTCTTAGTGTCACGTTAAGGCTGAGTTTGCAAGGTTAATTGTTGCTTGTGCTAGTCTTAGCAATGGTTACTCATGCTCCCCTCTTAGGTCCTTCACTCGATAACTTGTGCTAGTCTTGGCTCGAGTGTGGTTCCTTTGCTTATCCTCTTTGGGTTGAGTTTATGCTTGTCTTTGGCTTGTATAAACATGACTCATTGCTTATCTTTTTGTTTTGTTACTAGTCCAGTCTTTAGACGCCCTCAAATGGACCTAAAACCCGTGTCTTTCCCCTTGTTCTTGCTGCTGGAATTCAGCCCAACCTCTGGGGGTTTTCTGCCTCCTGTTGGTCCACCTGAATTCTGGAGGTACCCCCTAAGTCCGCGCTTCAACTGGTATCAGAGCTTAGGCTCTTGTGTTTTCTCAAACCAAGACGATCTTGGAAAAGGGTGGTCATGGTTGTTCAAGGGAGTCGCCCCTCAAACCTGTGCAAGGCTTGGTTTGAAGGTTCTAGTTTGCTAAGAACACTTGTGCTAGTCTTAGTGTTTGGATCAAGCTAGTTGGCAAAAGGATTCAAAATCTGTGCTAGTCTTGATTTAGAGTCTTGTTGTTGTGTCTTCTTTGAAAAAAACCTTTTGCAGCGTAATAAGGGGGGTCTATGCGTTTTTGTGGAGGACCCTATGAACGGCCCAAAGTCCGAATGACAACCAAGGGGCTGCCCCAAAGTGGCAGCAACAAGAGGGGGACTTATGGGGGTTTATTTGTGTCCTAAGCCTATGAAAAACATGAAATATATGGTTGTGAACCAAGGGCCACAAGACCGGCTCATGGCTCGACCCACAACCTACTCGAGCCAAGGAGTTGAACCACACAAGTCCACCTCCCTAACACAAGCTCGATATGATCAAGACCCAAACTACAGACAAGCACAAGTTTGGACCTCAACCTGGACAGCAAGTTTTGCTTAGCTCACAGCCTAGCACAGAACCAAACTAACCTCACTAACAGACGTAGGTCGATCACCCACAGCCTAGCACAGGGCGACCACCAGGCCTGGCCGATTAGGAGAGCTTAACCACAGCCTAGCACAGGTTAACCTCCCTTAAGCGAACAACCAAGAAAGGCATGGCCACTATTGGTTGTGACGAGGTGCTCCTTGAGCTAACCCTCAAGTTTGTGTTTGACACAACTCTTTTTAATTCATTAACAAAAACTGAATATTACATAGGGTGGTGAGTTCCTTATATAGAGCCTCACATTACATCCTATCCATTCATCTAAAAGCTAAATCTAATGGCTACAATTAAAAGGAACAAGAGGACAAAATAACAAGCTGGAAAATTAACATCCTAAACTAGTCATGTGACATGAAAAGGACATCTTGGCAACTTGCATAGCTGGTCCATTGCTTCCATAAAGTGGCAGCAGCTTTGTAGTTGTTAGGAGGGACAAAAGAAAGGACCACAAGATGTCATTTGTCCTTGAACACCTCCCATGTGCTGAAAACTCACAAGGATAATAACATGCCTGCTCCTTGTAGCAAAACAGACTCGTTCCAGTAGAATTCCTGTAGAGTTCTTGCAGAAGTTCTCGCAGGTTCCTTGAGCAGGCTTTTGTTCC